>VZTL01055268.1:0-56017 GCA_013400535.1 Scopus umbretta | reverse complement strand
GATGCCATCCAGAAGGACCTGGAAAAGCTCAAGAATTGGACCCATGTGAACATCATGACGTTCAACAGGGCCAAGTGCAAGGTCCTGCACATGGGTCAGGGCAACCCCAGGTATCAATATAGGCTGGGGGATGAAGGGATTGAGGGCAGCCCTGCCGAGAAGGACTCGGGGGTACTGGTGGATGAAAAGCTGGACATGAGCCAGCAATGTGCACTTGCAGCCCAGAAGGCCAACCATATCCTGGACTGCATCAGAAGAAGCGTGGCCAGCAGGTCGAGGGAGGGGATTCTGCCCCTCTACTCTGCTCTGGTGAGACACCACCTGGAGTACTGCATCCACCTCTAGAGCCCTCAGCACAAGAAGGACATGGAACTGTGGAGTGGGTCCAGAAGAGGGCCTCAAAAATGATCCAAGGGCTGGAGCACTCTGCTACAAGGACGTGCTGAGAGAGTTGGGGTTGTTCAGCCTGGAGAAGAGAAGGCTCTGTGGAGACCTTATTGTGGCCTTTCAGTACTTAAAGGGGGCTTATAAGAAAGATGGGGTAAAACTTTTTAGCAGGGCCTGCTGTGGTATTACAAGGAGGGTAGATTTCGACTGGATATAAGGAAGAAATTTTTTACAATGAGGGTGGTGAAACACTGGAACAGGTTGCCCAGAGAAGTGGTAGATGCTCCATCCCTGGNAGGTTGCCCAGAGAAGTGGTAGATGCTCCATCCCTGGAAACATTCAAGGTCAGGTTGGATGGAGCTCTGAGCAACTTGATCTAGTTGAAGGTGTCCCTGTTCATTTCAGGGAGGTTGGACTAGATGACCTTTAAAGGTCCCTTCCAACCCAAACTATTCTATGATTCTATGATTCTGTGATTCTATGATTCTATGATTCTGTTTACACCAGTCTGTTAGGTGTCAGCATTAAACAGCAGCAAAGCATTTCAAGAGGACATTTAGAAGTTGTTAAATCTGTCAAGGGAGCAGAGGTAGTAGATTAAGAAAACCATTAATAATTGGGGTGAATATGAAATTGCCAGTCACTCAAAGCAGCTGAGACTTTGAACTTTAAAAAGCCCCACAACATTTTCAACAAGAAAAAACGTTGATCAAAGAAGAGCAGCAAGTTAGAAAACAAAGAACACTTCATGAAGGGCACAGAAGATCATCAAAGGTCAAATAAGAAGTTTTTGGACAATTTGCATTCTGTGGGGTATTCGCTGCTCTGCAGAAAGACAGGCTGCACTAATAGCTGTCTACCATGACAATAGTGCAGCCAAGGGAGACCTTGAACAGGGCAGCTTTGGGGAGACGCAAGTTAGGGCCACATGGAAGAGAGAAAAGTAAACAAAAACACAGATGCTTGATTAGGAGAAAGTACCCAGAAATTATCAGGGCAGAAAAAAGGACAGACAGAAGCAATGGGGATGGATGGACAATGTGACAGGACTTTGTGGAGACAAATGGCAGCAATAAAAGCTCCCTCTACAATTCCCCTCTGCTTGGGCTAAGCTCTCAGGAGATACTGGTGCCATCCTCTCCCTATACAACCGTGTTAGAGACCCCTCTATACAGAGCACCGCATCTGCTGCTCAGCAGTTTGATCCTGGGTACAGGCAGGAAACCGGAGAAAACCATCAGCAATGGACTGAGCAAAGCCTGCAGAGCAGTGAGCATAAAAGCGAGATACTGGGCTGACAAGTCATGCTAGAAAAATGGCAAAATGCAAATATATGTAGGATATATACATGCAAGACAGAAAGGGAATTATTTAGATTAATGTTAAGGTAATTACATGATTTTTTATTTTCTTGTTAAAGAAAACTGAGGCAAAATTTCAGGCCACGTTCCTGGCAGGATGATCTGCTGTGCTGAGCAGGGAGAAGGGCATCTTGCTAGCTGCACATAGAATAAACCTGATGTGATGCCTGAGTTAGGAGCATAGTTGATCCAGACTGAGCATTTTTGAGATGTCTCAAAAAAGGTGGGCAGCCAGTCCTCCCAAATCAGAGATAACTCCTATACCTTTCCTCAGTTTTATGTGCCAGTTCTTGATGGAGGCCGGGAAGATTAGGCCAGCAGTATGTCAGTTCAGTATCTCTGGTATGAGGAGGAGTGATGGGGGACCCCACACCATGGTTGCACTGTTCTGCATCCCAAGAGGCTCCTGGCCACATCTTGCATGCAGACCACTGACCCTACCTCCTTGCAGAAATCCCCAGAGAGCCTCATCACTTCAGCAGACATGTCTGGACTTACAGGTGACACTGGGGCACTCTAAAACAGGTCTGCACGAGTAGGAGAGCAGGGCCAGGGGACTTTCCTACCTTTTTCCTACCACCACACTCTATGATTTCTTATCATGCTGGTTTAACATGCTGTAGGATGTGGAGCCAGTTCTTGTTGAGCCTTTTGTGGCCATCCTGAAGTGAAAAGATGGGGCAGTGGTGTTAGCACACAGATGTCCAGCAGGAGTGTCTGATGATTAGGCTCTATTCACAAAGTCATAAGCCTGTCTGGTAGATTTCTTTCAGATGTATCAGATCCATCTCCCTCTTACATTATTAATCACAGCATCCACAACCACATTAAACCTCATCTTCAGCTCCTTTCAGTAGCTTATTCTCCACTGCTGTCCCTTGGAAATGAGTCCCTGGCCTGTTAACTCTCTCATTGCTTGTGAGATAGAGCAGCTATCTCAGAGGCAGTGGCACTTCCTTTAGGCACATGTGGTTTCCCACCCCAGAAAAGCATGGGATGTGCACTTATATGTCCCTGAAACCCAGGAGATGCTCCACAGAGTGAGCGAGCCGTGACTGCTCCTCTGAGGCAATGAGGTCTGAGCTTTCCTGGTGGCTTTCATCACACACAATCCACCACTGGGTACCATGGCCACTGAACAGACTGGCTGAGGAATGCAGGATTGGGCCATCTGCATGCTCAGGAGACCTCTGAGCACAGCCTGTACTCTGGAGAGTACAGATACCCACACCACACTCCAAATAAGAGCCTGTGTCAGTGCTGGGTTACTCCTGCATTACTCCCAGGTGCCCTAGCTAAGAGGATGCCATCAATTAAGGGCTGCTTTTGGTCTTCAGGACCCTCTGGATCCACCATCCTTTGCCTGCACAGCAGAGGGGACTTAGATATGACAAAGGTCATATATATGAAAAATATACTCCCCTTAAAAGAAAAAAAAAGCACATACAACTATTTATATAACATTTAAATTAGATAAAACAATCAAGACATTTTCCCATCACACAAAACCCCAGCCACTGTGGCTCCGCAACCAGGTAAACAAGAGGGACTCTTTCCACGGACACTGTGCACTCTGTCTCTGTGGGTATTTTAGGGCAGGGACAAAGGCAAACCTCCTGCACTCTGGATAAGTAAAGTGACCTGCTCCTGTGGGCAAAACTGACAGAGTCAGCTTCTCTGTGACCTTCAGGGTCACAGGCGTTACCTTCACTCCAGGAGATGTAGTCAAGAGGGAGCTTGACAAGAAGCCCAAAGCCCAGGCCAGGGAGTTTTGGACAGCTGGGTACGGCTCGGAGCCCACATGAGTCCCTGCCCTGCATTAGCACACCTCCTCTCCTTGCTCATCATTACAGAGCTGAGTTACTTGAAAGCCTCAGCTGCTCTCCTTACCATGGACAGGCTGCCTTGTTCACAGTGGAGCAGGGTGGGGGGACAGCAGAGCAGGTGACGTGTGCAGGTGGAAGGCAAGGGACACCAGAGGATCCTGCAGGGCCAGTGAATGCCTGCCTATGACCAGAGATCCTGTAGGAGGGACAACATGGCTGCAAACTCCCACAGCAGCACCCCTTGATACCCTTGACTGCAGCACAAGCTGCAGTATGTCCTTGGATTCACACTGGCTCTGGGAAGGAGGACGTGCACTAAGCACCAGCAAACCAGTGCTCAGGTTGGGTTGTGTGTCTAGCCTCGTCCTCACCAGAGGGAATGAGACAGAAAAACACAATTAGCACAAGCTCTAAGCACTGATGCTTTCAGCTCCAGTGGCCCCCGATTCAGTTGCTGGCATCCACCCAGGCAGCAGCTGTCACCTGCCTTTCCCTCCCTAGTGAGTTAGGAGAGGTTTGTATGAGGAAATCAGGAGGAGCAATTTTCCTTGACAGAAAAGGTCTGGAAAACAAAGGGCTTTGTATCAGGTAGGGAGGAGTGGTCTGTTCTCAGGTCTTGTTTTCTAGGGCATACATCTGCATTCAGTTTGCTTTCCAAACCTCAGCCAGGTATACTCCCTTTCCAAGTCCTTAGCACCCTCCTTACACTCCTCTTTTTTCTTACACTTGATCTTCCAGGGCTTCTCCTTCTAAAGGAAAGACCAAGGAAGTTGCACACATACTGTCTTCTCTCTTGAGCTAAATGTTTAATAGCTTTACTATCAGTGAAAACACTTTTCTCTGCCTTGCCTCTTCCTATTTTTCCGGCATTTGCATTATCCCTTGCTAAATATATTATGACTCACTGTTAACTTAAGACCACTTACTGCCTCACCCTTCCCCCTGTCCAGAAACTCCTTACATAAATCACTGAGATTGCCGAATAAAAAAACCCCAAACCAAACAAAAAATCAAACATGTGCAGATTTATTGCTGCTTTTGTTTCCTCAATGCGCAGACAAATTAATATTATGAAGATTAGATCCCTTTGCTCAGCTCTCTTGAGCACAGTGCAATATGACAAGAAAATCCCTGTTCTGTGCTGAAAAAAAAGGACTGGATAAACTCTGCTATTGTACAATCACAAGATCTTGAAGAAAGAGGATTATTAAAGTAGAACACAGTGTGAAATATAATCAATACCAACCACAATCTAAGATGACACTGCTGAACTGCAGAGGGATAGCATCTCCTCCATATACGATGTGTGGTAAGTAAGCCAAAGAAGGCCTGCTGCAAACCTCCTGAGTATAGAACAGTTATTGGGGTTTTCCTGGACTCTGAGCTTTTCACAATGTCCATTTCATAAGGAGGGAGAGAGAAAGCTGAAGAAGACTGTAAGGGACATATCATTAGCTACGTCTTCTCAAATCAACTCAAAGCAGAGTCTCTGTCAGGTTGACAGGGTTTTATTGCTAGTTGGAATCAGTGAGAGTTAAAAAAAATATTTGTAACTATCATCTTCCATAAAAAACATGGTCATAAAGAGCATCTGAACTACTCCACAGACCAGCAGTAGGGAGGCCAAAATACTTTGATGTTTCTCTGTCTTGTGTGCAAGGGTAAAGCAGAAGAGGAGATTTAAAACCTGTTTTTCAGGAAACTAGAAATGTCACTGAGTGAGGGGTCTGTCCCCTGGATAGCTGCATATCTTCAGCCTCCTCCACACAACACTTTCTGGGTAACCTAAGGACCTTTGGTAGATTTTCAAATTAGGAAGTCCATGAGAACTCTTTGCAAATAACACCTGAAATTCAAAACTTTTTTTTTTATCTTGAACACTTTTTCTTTTGTGAATAAATGCTATAGACACTTTTACAAATGGGAAGTCAGGCTATAAAATAAAAGCCCTCTACACAAGCTTGTAGGCGGCCTTTAAACAAACTGCAGCCTTCTGTGGTCCACTGAGCTCAAGGACTGACAAAGTGATTAACATAAATCCAAGTGAAGGATTAATCAGTGGGCCACTAATGTACGTGAAGGTAGTCTGAGGGTACTGGAAAAGATCTTAAACTTGTTGCAGACTCTTCATCTACCTCTTATCCACCTGAACAGACAGACTCAGGGCCAGGCATTTCAAGCAATTAATCTCAGCTAGTTCTGGACTAAAAAGTCCCTTCTTTGGTGTAAAATTATCATCTAGGCTCCTTCTGCAACAGTGGAGAGAAAATCAAGCAATACAATCAACTGCTTGAGACACTTCTCTTAGTATAGGATTAATTACTCTCAGTCCTTCCTATCTTTCTCAACATACATTTAATTTTCAAAGGAGTCATGTCACAGTGATGAAGAGTAGGACAGCTTGCTTTACCCCTGCAGAGCTGTAAGGTAACCAGGGTTGTATGCTGAACAGTACAGGCAGACACTCAGGAAGTGCAGACCAGACCAGGGCTCAGTGCAGTGGAAGGCAATGTCACCAGGCTGCCCAGGAGGAGCTCCAAAACCATCTCTCCTGCCTCCTGTGCTGTGGTGACCAAACAGAGAACAGCTCCCACTTGAGTCCCTCTTCTTCCTTTAGAGCACAGAGGTTTACATCCAAGGCCCATTGCAGTCATCTATGAGCCCCAGCTACTTGGAGCTCAGCTATTGAAGGCCTGGTTTTCAGGATGTGGCATCTCTGCCATGAAGTACATCTGTGGTTGATCCCAGCTCTGAAAGTCAGGCCCTAAATACACATCCATTGGCTAATAGACAGGAGTCAAAGGGGAGGTGCCCTACCGGGTTGTACTGTCATGTGAGAATGAGTTTCACCACTGACCCATGCAGTCATGCCTGCTGGGGCAATGCCACCCCTTAGATTTAGCTCACGTTGCCACAGAGGAGCTGAGAGGCCTTCACCAAAAGGTATTTCCCAAGAGCTATGTTCATCTTGAATTTCCAGGCTTCTGTCTCGTCACTTTGTTTTGCTTCTCAGAGCATTACAGCTACTTCCCAAGTTATTCATACACTTGATCCTCAAAGATTTTGTCAGAGAATTAAGCAAGCATGGCAATTTCTACCCCGAAAATGCTGTAATTCTTTAAACACCTTCAAAGCCATTTAATCACAACAAGCCTGGGAGATAGATGAGTAGAAATCCCAATTTAGTTGCAAAGAAATTGAGACCAAGGAGTTCAAGCTCAGGTACTGTGCCCAACCTGGACACTGCTATACCCCATGCACCAGCCTCCCTACGAACCTGGAGACCCATCCTGTGCATATACCCAGCTGAACAGGCTCACCCTTGTGTTTGGGCACCCAGACAGGAATTGCCTCCATTGCTTACCTAAAATACCACTGACGTGGACATGAGGCACAATCTCTGAAGCTTTTTTCCTGGTTCTGCTACTGTAAATCCTTCTCCCATTAAGCATTAACACCCAGACCAGTTAGCTGGTGAGATACCACCCAGGAACTGAGGAAACCAAGTTCAACCCTGTTGCATTTAACTAAATGGCAGGTCCACCCACACACACCGAAGTGGAATTTCACTGGAGGTAAAAATCAAGCTGTGCCTCCCTCCTCCACCCCCTGTCTCATGCAGTTTAACATGACAGTTCAGCGTATGGAAGTTATTATGGGATGACTATGCATCATGGTCTCTGGTCTGGACCACCGCTATTCTTCTCCTACACATACACAACACACCCATGCACACACAGAAAAGCTGCCGAGTGCTTATATAATCCAATGTGTCAACAAAGTAAGGTCCCTGCCAACTCTCCCACGTCTGGGGACTTTAAGTGGTTTCAGCTTGTCCCAGACAGAGTGTTTCAAACATGTGAAAAGTTTCCCTTCAAGTCTACCCAAACCCAGCCTATCCAAAACCATACCAATTCTTACTTTGTAAGTGAGAAAACAACTTCAGTTGTTGTTAAAGAGGTACTTGAGAAAGTACAGGCTGGCAGCACTGTCTTCTGCTAGACCCTGGTCCTCCCGTCACTGTGCAGTGCATCCAAGAAGCTGTGTTTGTGTTGAAGTAATTGCGTGGCATCCATCTGTTGAGCATCTAAGCACTTCTTTGAGAGACTGAGGATTACATGAGCCAGCTAGAGCAAATAGGCCACCACTGCTAGCATCTCTGAGTGACATCCCTTTGACACGACTCTCATGAACATCAAGGGCAGGGAGTGTCTATCATTTTTGATGCAAAAAGTTGTGACCAGTTGATGGCAAAATAAAAATCTGTATGTAAGTAAGTTCTGTTTTGTCTTCCCAGCTGTATGAGAAGCAAAAGCTTTGTGAGAGGGGTAGAGTCCATTGGGACTTCTAATGTCTTTTGTTAGGTATGTCCTTAAGTCTAATGCTGGCGGGTGCCATATGCCAGCACCGGCTGACTCAGCTGAAACTGCCAGTGTGATTATCATGGATGCAGAGCAGTCAAGCAGATTTGCCATGAGGTCCTGCCAAAGTAGAAGGATGTAAGTATACAGCAGGACACCTCCTTCCTAGGAAACAAGTGTCTTTGTGTGCTCAGTTGTGGAATATCCTGACATTTAATTGTTTAGTGATGCAAAGTGATGCAAAATTACCTTTGTACTGAAGCTATTTTTAAAAACTGTTTTAAATGCACCATAGCCGAATATATTTTAGCCCACAGATTTAGCAAAGATTAACTTCAATGGGTTTGTTTTCTTAATTGCTTTGCTGAACTGTGACTTTATGAAATTCCAGACTGAAGAGCTCTAAACCAGTAGGTATCCAGGAAATGAAGTCCCAGTTTCTAAAGAAAAGGACCAGCATTCAGATCTCTTCCATGCTGGGACAAGCCCGAGACTTTTTGCTTTTTTTCTTTTAATGTCTATGAGACACAGGGAATGACAGACAATCTCTGACCCCTCAGCAGCCACCCAGTTCAGGTGATCAGCCTAAGACATAGAAGACCTAGATTCAAATCACCAAGGTAAAGAATGCAAAGAAATTTGCGTCTATGGAGATCCCTAAGCACTGGGTTGCACCTTGTCTTAAGCAGAAATCCTGCTCTAGACTGTACAAGTTTACATCAAGGTTGATACAGTTCTGCAAAATGGATGTATTTTGACCAGACAGAAAAATTCCCATTGAACCCTTTGGCCTCTAACTAAAAAGAAAATCAAAATATATTTTGAGCAAAGAACCCCAGCCATCATGTTCCTCCATGTACCAGTCTTAGGTGCTTGGAAAGGTGCAAGCTCTTCTGGTGATGGTAAAGCCCTCTCCACCTGTGCTGTACCTGCAGGAGGACGTCCTTACATGCTGACCCCTGGTCTATGATTAACCCTTTGCCACCTGCCGAAGCTCTCTAACCCCTCTCTGTCCTGGGTCTGTGCCATCTTAGGAGCCTTAGGCAGGTTAATGACTCAAGTCAAGCGGAGACCTCAGACAGGTTGACAGAAAAACTATGACTCTGACGTACTTTAACATTGAAAAAAGCCCATGTGTTAGCAAGATAATGAAGCTATTAATGAAGTGAAACACCGTGCCACGGCAGAAACCCCATATGTGGATATGATTCATACATTTGAAAGGTCTAGAGAGTAGAATTTCAGCAGAATAAGCACAGCTTCCGCATTCAGACTAAAGGGACTAGCATCACTTCCCAAAATGTAAGAAAAAAAATCATGTTTTTGTTGAGTGATTTTGCAGCCCACTGAACACATGCTCCAGAGTTCCTGCACAGATGCAAAAATACACCCTGTGTATACACTGTCTTTATTAAACCCCCTCTCCCTCCCTCCACACCCTGCACTTTAGAGTTTGCTACAGAGCTAATGGTTTCAAAAATCGTTCTACAAAGATAAATCCTTGTGCATGCAGTCTTACCACTGGCTTGTGTGGCCAATTACCATTCAAGAACATGTTAAATTATTTCACAGGAAAGAATGAATGCTCCTCTTTCATGTTTACATTTCAATATGTGAATATTTATTTTCTCATGTCAATAATTACTCCAATGTTTCAGAACATTCTATTTAAAACTGGCTTTCATTCACAGAAAAAGCCATTTTTGAATGAAAATGAGGCAATCAATGTTTTTAAAGGATCCTATTTTTCAAGTGAAAATAAGCACAATTTCACAATTTCTTCTCAAAATACAGGCTAATTTTCAAGAAGCTTAAAGGGAATATCAATGCCATTGTAAACATGTAAAACAATTTTCTAAGCTTTTATTTTGCACAATATTTTCCAGACTAATTAATGAACTGGATATCTCAAAATATTTATTTTGAATCTAACAAGAAGGAGATTTAAATTCAGGCTGTTGCCAGTGTCTCTGCCAATGCAGCATCTTTATCATTGTCCATTCACTTTATCTGAGCTGTGCTGGCATTGTAAGATCTAGCAGGGATGATAAAACTCTTAACATTTCATGCTTGAAGTCTTCAAAAACAACCTTGCTGACTGCAGGAAAGTAAGATTTACCTCTGTTAGAAATATGTTGTAGCATGTATGGGCTAACCTTCACAGCCCAGCTCTCCTTTTAAATCTGGTGTGACATGCAGATGGAGTCAGGCAGTCACTTACAGATACAGATTTGTCCCTCTGTATGACTTGGTGACTGATGGGAGCATTCAGAGACTATTAAAATGAGGTGCTGGTCAACTATCCTGGGCTATCAAAAGCAACGACTTCCCCCCCCTAACCTTTGAGTGGTGAATCAACAAGAATACAGGTGGAAGCATGGGGTTTCTGGTTTGTTGTGCCACAGGACAATCTGCAACACATTGCAATTCCCCTCTCACCCTCATCTGGTGTCATTGCTCCAGATGATAGCTGATGGCAGAGAAACTCTTCATGAGTCAAATGGCAATAAGCAATCAAAATATAGCTTGTGACAGCAGCTCCTGGTACGACTGTGGCCTTACTCACATACATGCATGCTCACTCACAGGGTTGTGTGTTGCAATGTCGCAGCAGCCTTGGGAGGCAAACATGGAGAAGAGAGAACATAAGGGTAAAGATCTAATGATACCTTCAGGAATAACGCTATCTGCTTTGTTGGTCTCCTCTGAAACTCAGTCAACAGAGTAGAGCAAGAGAATAAGGTGATGCTCTGCTACAGGGCTTCCTCCTTAGAGGGAGGGAAAGCAGCAGAAGACCAGCAAAAGACCTTGAGAATAGCTTGTGTTGTGACTGCAGTTCGGTACCCAGCCAGGAATCTGGTTTTATGCTGAAAGCTTCACAAAAGCCATTTGCTATGTATTTAATGAAAATACAAAACAAACTCCATGATGAGAGTAGGTTTTTGGCTTAACCGCTCCTCACTGAATGATCCCAAGTGTTTTAACATGCTGTGATACTTGGACATGAGCACTGAGCTGACTAAATATTTTGTGCTTTCTTGTCACCTTATTATAAAGCTTACAACTAAGGAGGACTTAAAGTAGTTCTAGACAATATTTTTTGTAGTTCCCTCCTACCTATTTGTCAAAATTTAAAGGAAGACTCCGTCATTTGTAAGGTGCAGTGGAGTATGTTACTCATCACATATAAAAGACAGCTTGCAATGTAAGATAATTCCAGAGGTTGCTAGAAATGCTGGAGTCCCTGTAATAATGTACATCCCTACAGTAATGCACACCTCTGCACTCAGCAGGCTTCTGCAAACTAGATTAGCTTTGAATGGCAGCAAAAATTAAAGCAAAAGTAAATCTGTGCTCTCCTCTAGTCAGACAGTTTGCACATTTGTTCTGGGGTAATGCAACTATTTGTGCACTGGAATTGATTGCAGTAACACCTCTGTGCACTGGCAGGTAACCTGCTGAGGGACTGGTAGAATGCTAATGTCTTAATTTTAAATTCTCACATAATTCAATAGGACAGTTACTTGAGGACACTTAATTGAGAACAAGGGACTAAGTCTGCAACTGCTGTGAGTGGTAGCAAAACAGGAGAAAAGAATAAAAATGTTGGAAAAAAGGAGAAAGAGAAGAGAGGCCACCAGCAGTGTCTTGTCCATGTCTGCTATTGCCGTGGTGTCATGATCCTTGGACACCAGTTCTGGACACTGCCAGTCCACTTCAGCAATTCAGATTTGACCCTGATCAGAAAAGGACTCAGAAAGAGGCACCTCTATCAAATCAGTCAGTATGTGGGATGGTGGTTCATGCTGACATCATGCTTTTACTCTAACTTCATGCTCGTGGCAAAAGGGCAGAGGATACCCAATCTACCACACATTTTCCTTCTGTAAACATCAGCTTGTCAGTGTTTCTTGAACAACTTTGAACCAGCACAGTATGTTTGCACTGGATCAACACTTCACATCACAGGACGCAGCGTTTTCAATGTGCTGTGAGGAGCCTTTCAGACAGACTTACTTACCATGACTTCTCTCCCAGCAATATTATTAACACTGCTGCATGGACAGGCTTAAATCTGTAAAATTGAAGGTGTGGACACAAATTACAGCAGCTGCTGACAGACAAATAAAGAACATAATCTCATGATCTGAAAGTCCACTGAGCAGAGGCACAGCCAGTATTAAATATCTTTGCTCAAGAAGTTCTCATTTGTATTAGAAGATTTGGGTGAAATTCAGTTTTCCTGAAGTCAGCAGGAACCTTGCCAAGGTTGTCAGTGAGGCCTTAATTTTACACTCTGGCTTTGGAAATCTTGTTCCCTTTGTTAATGCTGGCATTTTGGCTGCAGAAAAGAATCACTTTGGCTCTAGGCAGCCAATTTCTTTTCCTTACAGTTGCTGCTTAGCAAATGAGCATCAGACATTTTTCTGATCTTGCAGTCCCGTTATAAATGGAGAAAAATTGATGAGCAGGACAAGTAAAGCTGCTCGTCCCAGAAGATTTCAAGTCCAGCCCAATGACAGCTAATTCTTCTTCCCCCACCCCACCCCTGTTCATACGCTTTATAAAGAGATGCATCGTGCTAGGGACACTGCATGCCACCAGCCCACCAAACACAGCAGCTCTTCTCTCATGCACTCTGCTTTTGTAATTAGGTTTCTTTATTCGTCATTCATTCAACAGGACTTAGGAATTAGACAGGGTAAGCAATATCAAGGAGACAGGTGAAATATTACACTTCTCTTTCCTCAGGGATCTATCATATCATACATATGTACCTAGCATATCATATCTGGGTACAACATGATAAATACTCAAAAATGTATCGATGGAATTTGGTTTGGTTTCTTTTGACCAAATATTCAGTCAGAAACATGGCTAAACCCCAGGCTTCCTGACTTCAGCTCCAAGCTACCCAAAGCAAATCAGCTTTCCGCATCCTATTAACTTGCCAGAGTTTTGTTTTCCATATTGATTAAACAGCATTTACCCAGGAAACATACTCTAATTTCATTTGTGTACTTTGTGCTTTAAGCTCTGTTCAAGCAAATTCACTCGATCAGCTGGTTCTGCATAGCTGCTAGCATGAAACCCATGCTCTGGCAGGAACAGCACTGGCACTCTCTGAGTGCAGACTTGCTTGCTGGTGATCCCTCAGCCAGATCAAAGGCACGGGACAAACCACGCTTCCAATAACTAGCCATTAGTAGAGGGGAAACTGTTGTATTTCACAATTATTTCATTATGTCTGACTTGCCTTTCATCCTCAAAGTCTGAGCTTGCACTTACAGAGCTGGTGCTAGGGGACACTGAGGCTGTCTTCATTACCAAGCAGTTCAAACACAGGAGAAGCAGATTCATATTTGGGGTGTATTCTTCAGCCCAGTCCTGTGGACTGAACACCCAGGAACACATATTCCTGGTTTGGTCCATGTGAAAAGAGTACAGTTTGTGCAATCCAGCATGATCCCTTGATGGCAACCAAGTCCCTAGAAGTGGGGATGAGCAGGAGATTCACTCAGAAGTGTACTTCTGAGCTGAACTAACATGTTAAAGTAGATGCATTAATGATCTTTAGTCAATCCAAGCTTCAATTCCAGGCTTTACATCCATTGTCTCCATGATCTTTATTAAATCACTGGGACTCTTTTCCTCAGTTACCCATCTGCAACATGTTATTAGAGAACTTCTTTGAGTATATATTCACTAATGCTTCTAAGAGACATTTGGACATTGTGATGATGAGGGCTCAAAAAAAGAAGACAGACATTTCAGTCTCAAATTTTGCTCCAATATCTAGTTCTTTAGCCCTGCCTATCTATCTATGAATAACATTTGTCCTGGTTTCAGCTTAATTCAGAGTTCATTTTCTTCCTAGTAGCTGCTATAGTGCTGCGTTTTGGACTTAGTATGAGAACAATGCTGATAACGCGCTGATGTTTTTAATTGTTGATCAGTAGTGTTTACACTAGTCAAGTTTCAGCTTCCCATGTTCTGCCAGGTGCACAAGAAGCTGGGAGGGGGCACAGCCAGGACAGCTGACCCAAACTGCCCAAAGGGCTATTCCATACCATATGGCATCACGCTCAGTACAGAAACCAGGGGATTTGGCTGGGGGGGGCAGCGATCGCTGCTCAGGGATGGGCTGGGCATCGGTCAGCGGGTGGTGAGCATTTGCATTGTGCATCACTTGTTTTGTATATTCTTTTATCATTACTATTATTATTATTTTCTCTTTCTCTACTATCCCATTAAAATGCCTTTATCTCAACTCACGGGTTTTAGGGGTTTTTTTCGGTTCTCTCCCCCATCCCATCAGGGCGGGGGGAGGGTGAGTGAGCGGCTGTGTGGTGCTCAGTTGCCAATAGGGGTTAAACCATGACACGTTAAAGATGGAGCATCTATTGTTTCTTTTCGGTGTTCATCACTGTTTCTGAATCCCAAAAAACATAGTGTGCTGGTTGAAGCTGTCAGTCTTCTGAAGCATTTCTGAAAGGCTTGGAAGCATTTTGAAGAGCCCTGCTCAGCTACTGAGTTTCAGTCCTTGTATCAGGGCCTTTGATGTTCTCCTGTTCTACTTACCACTTGTGATCACTGTTACTGACTGTGCAATGGAGGTTTTGTACCCACAGCTATTTCTCCATCTTCCTCTGAGACAGATAATTGGAGTGTGTACTTAAATACTACTGAGAGCAACTTTGGAGTTGGAAGCATAGCCATTTCAGGTCAACATTTATCAGTTTGAGCAGAACAAAGACCACAAGGACTCACATATAATCTGCAGACATATAAGGTTTTTGAGAAGTTTTTCATAAGAATGTGTTCCACACCTCCTCTCCCTTTCTATCCTTCTTGCTTGTATACTCACTGCCCGAAAACCAGACAGCTGTTCCCAAAGCTACTCCTGGTGCTTAACAGCAATAGAAAGAAAGGCGAGACACATACCATTTTCAGCCAAATCTGTGCATCAGCAAAAAGGGTCCTCAACTCTGTCTTCGTCAGCTATGAATCACATCAACTTCACTGTAGCTTTCAGAAGTATTTTGACTGATATTACCTGATCTCACCTGAACTGTCTCATCCATTGTCCAAATTCCTGCCTGACTGTGCATCTGTCTTCCTTTCCCCTTGGCCCTCTCTCCCTCCCACAGGTAATGTTAATTAATTCACAAGGCAAACTATGCATTGGAATTGCTACACATATTCAGATATGAACTCCCTCTTCATGTAAAACCTCTGTAATGGTGTTTGTATTTCAGGGTTTTTTTTCCTTTAAAGGTCAGAAGAAGTAAAGGTAAAAGAAGCAACTAGACCACCCATAACAGTGAAAAACAATGCAAGCCCATGGCAAGACATGAAGAGTGGCAAAATGGAAAATGAGTTATTCTTTCACTTGCAGAGCAACTCTTGTACCAAATTAGTGAGCATCAGGAGAAAGCAAATAGTCCAAAACTCGCCAAAGGCCACTGACAAAATTCTCACCAACTTCCCAATGGACCACATAGCATCTCAGGTGTGGTAAGAAAGAGAATAAAGATACTGTTTGCATCAGTTCACTCTCCCAAATATACCAGTAGGTTTACTGTAAGACAAGAGAGCAGAGACACCCACATGTTTGTCCATACTCAGTTTCTGCTGCAAGCTGTATAAACGCAGAGCGCTTGGACCTCCATCTTTGAGGACAAAAAGGAGAAAAGCCTGCCCACAATGTCCAAGCAGTGAGCTCAGAAACCTGCCTCCTGTCCATGCCATCCCATGTGCCACTGTCACATCGGGGATGAGGATGGGCAGCCTGGTGCTTTGCTTTCTCAAGATGAAGGGTTGGAAGATGTGCATCACTAGATGCTGTTTCTGAGCAGGAAAGGAGGAAAAGTTGTTTGCCAGGGCAACAACTGGAGCTGTTTAAAACGTAAAGATCTTGTGTGCATTTCACATTGCCCAGAAGCAGAGATCTTGCCAGCAGTGTCTCTCTCAGCTATTCGCATGCACCAAACTGACTGCACACAGAGTAGTCAGGACCTAGCCTTCTCCTCCACACAACAAAACAAGCTGAAGGACACAGCTCCAGTACAGCTGGGAAGGGGTAGTAACAAATTACACATACGAATCCCAAAGGTGGGATTCAGGATACAAAAGGATACAAAAACAGGTTCCTACAGGCACAATAGGGATTTAAGGTTTCACCATAGCCTGTGGAGGCACAGCCCCTGGGGCCAGTATGTCCTAAAATAGACACTCTCCAGCTGCTCAGCTGGATCACTCTCCAGGTTCCACCATGCACATCAGCGGGACTCCCACTGACCGCACCGGGACTTAGATGCCCCTGCACACGTAGTCTCCTACACTACTGTCAGACTGAAATGCAGCCCAGGTGTCACAGTGCCCATAGTCAGCCTGCAAATGTCTTTCCAGGGCTGGTCTCACCCTATCATGTATCTTCTGCTGATGATGGATACAATTGGCAGTCTCCGGGCTCAGGTTCACTAGCTAATGCCTCATCCCTTGGTAAAATGAATATAAGGACAAAGACTTGGCACAGACAATCAAAGGGTAATATCCCTTTAAGTGAATCTGATTTCTGGACTAAAAGTACCTTTTAGCCTTCTGCATTTCATGGCAGCAATTTATTTTTCTCTATGTAACTCACACGAGTGGTAGGCTCTTCAAAACAATTATCAGCAAAGTGCTTTTCTTTTAACACATTAAAATCCTTCCATTTCTAAACCTCGCCTCTTTTATAATTTAATGGTGTCCACATCAGTGCTTGCAAACAGAAGCAGAACAGAAACACAAGCTGACAGTCAAAAACTTTTAACTAATGTTTCACCTTAAAAAAGTCGACAGGAGAAATCGCCACCATGATCTAGGCAAAGCCTGAAGCAGAACAGTCACACAAACGCCACCATTAATTTGGAGTCCAGCTGTGCACATCTACACTGCTGGACCAAGTACCTAAGCTCAGTGATTCCCACACGTTTCCAGGGAAAGGAGATGCTTACATCCACAAACAGGAGTCACAGCAAAAGGAGAGTAAAGCTCCTTAAATCACAGCTGGCTGATACGGGTTTACTGCAGAAACAGTGTTATCTAATGGACTTGGTGACGTCAAACGGGAACAGTAATGTGTACTTACAAGCATGTTTTGCCCTTCTATAGGTGAGCCTTTGGTTTCAGTGCTTAAACACAGCTATGTGGCTGGAGAGTGCTCAGGATAACATCCAGAAATGAGGATGTGGCCAGTATCGTCTACAGAGTTCAGTGTAACTTTCCATCCCACGATGGAAAGTAACACAAATAATGGTGGGGGTGAGGGAGTGGGGGGTGGTTCTCACTCATATCTCGTTGCTTTTTTTTCATCTGAAGATCTGGGTTCCTTGTGAAAAAAATCATGCACGTGTGACAACAGTCCCGGCACCCACCTCCACCACCTTTATTTCCCTTCTTTTCCTCTGCCTTCTGGCTCTTTACCTCTCATGAGACTGCTGATCATGAGGAGGAAACCATGACACAAGCCAGGCTGAAATCCTGAGAGAAAACTAAGACCATGGCAAGACATGGACATTTCAGACTGAAAAGTTGCCACTATGGCAACTTGAGTGAGAGCAGGCTGCTACTGCAAGCCAGGCCACAGGATGTTTTCCAGGACCCAAGGACCATCCAGTTTTGGAAGCCCCTCCAAATACTCTGTCCTTGAGAAGCTTTCAATACCCACACGTCACAACCAGTAGTCCCCTTTGAAAATCTTCCAGATCATTCCCATGACTACTTGGTAGCTTCCAGGAGGGCAAATTTTAGCATCTCATCACAAAAGCTGAAGTTTTAAAAAGCTGCTGAGCTGCCTTACCCTTGAACAAATCCAGGAAAATTTATAATAACCATTGATTATCATTCTCATGTGAGGGCCGATGTACCTGTGGCATTGTAACCTCATTTACTGATTCAGTGCATGAATAATTCAACCCTTTCATGCAAAATCTGTAAGTTTGAATCCTTCTTGAGCTTCCTACATACAGTATGCTCATTGAGACTTTAACCTAAGCTATACTCATCTTCATTTTTTTTTACCATCTTCACTTTTAAACTAGGATTGTCTTCAAGAATTGAACTGTCTTGCAAAGTTATCATCGCTGGTAATCTCAAAATAAATCTTTTGAACAGTAAGAGATGTTGCTACCATTGGTCGTAGAGTATCTGTCCTAGGGGAAATTTGCTTTCATGTTGCAACAGTAGCATAATCCGGTCTCTCCCCATTTAAAAAATGAAAAAAAAAAAAAAAAAAAAGTGGTTTTGCAAGTATTCTCATAGCTGAAGGCAAGTAAAATGAACCCTCTCTCACTGGGGATCTAATTAGCACCAGCAGCAGAGTCCTTCTCCCATTCAAGTCAAAGAGCCCATTGCCTTAAGTGAGGGTAAGATTTCAGCTCACATTTTTCTAACACTTTTTAAACCATTAAATGCTCTCTTACACACAGCTAGAGTCTGTCTCTCTCTCTGAATCTACACATGCACAAACACACACACTTGTTTATGCTCTCCCAGAGCACCCTTTTAACTTCTTTTTTCAGTATAAGAGGGTAAAGTCTCAGCAAATGTCATTATTTCAGCTCTTGCACTGCAGTGTTTCCTATCAAAAGAGCCTACATTGGGGAATTAAATATTATATTATATATAATGTAAGAAGATGTTTTGTGCTGCCAAGAGTTTAAAAGTACAGTTGTTAATCCAAATGATCATTTTGGAGATGCCAGGTTTATCCTTTCCACTGCATTTCTCTTTGCATCTATAGTTCTTTCATAGACGGAAAAACCCAGAAAGTGTAAGAGGGGTTTTAAACACCTCCTTTTCTTAGCACCCATCTCTACTGTAAATGTCAACCGCAACATATGTTTACAACCTAATAACATCACTGTTCCCAGTGGAAACTCCAGGTGTTGAGGTAAATGCCTTTCAGGTTTCACAGCAGAACTATTGCTGCCCTCTCGGATCTGTTCCTCAGCTGGCAGACAGGAGGGGGAAGGAGAGGGCACTGCCAGCAGTCTTCCCAGGAAATGCAGCTTCTGGGTTCTCTAGAGCATGCAGGATTGAGTAAGCATGTGATACCATTTCTACCCAAACATTAGGAGTGGTCTCAAGCTGCTGAGCTCCCTTAGACTTTACACCTCCCAAGCTGTGATGTAAAGCACACAAAACAGAGCCCAGAGGCACATCAGGAGGTTGCTTAGTCCTTCCAGCTGCTCACAGGAGCTGGGACTAATCCATAACAAAAATAAGCCTTCCTGACAAAATTCACATTTAGGTTTGGACAAAGGCTCTCTCAAGATCAAGAAGCTGGTCTTCAGGCTTTGTGTTTTAGTTTGCTTGCTCACAGAGCAGAAAACAAATTTTATGGCATAGAGAAACCACAGGCAGAATTGAGTAAAACACAGTTGCTCTGTCAATCAGATACACACTGTAGTCCCAGGCACCTGTTAGGGATCAGCACTGAGCATTACTGGCACTGAGGGAAAAAGGCAAAATGACTATTGGTGCACCTACTTGTTCTTTGCCTTTCTTTCCAGAAGAAGCATTACTGAAATTGTCTGGCATGTGCCACGAGATGATTGCTTCCAGCCACTCACTTAAGAGACTCTGACATTGTATTTCAACAGAAAGCTGTAGTCGAAATGGCCAGCACTGCATGGTCTTAGCCATCTCTGTTTGCCTATTCAGCAGAGTCATCTGCTTAATTTTGATGTGAGCGAGCTGTGTATTCATTAACATCATCAGCAGCAGTGTGAAACCTGAACAGGCTGGGAAATAGTCTCTCTGCCTCTCAAAAAACATGCTTTGATATTAGTTTGGTTTCCTTCAGTAATGTAATAATGGGCTGGGAACAAAAAAGACTGCAGGGAGATTTCTTTTCAGCTGGTGAGCAATCCCAGAATTGTCAACAAGGCAAGCTTCTGATGCAGAGTCCAATTCCCCAGGTTCCCCTCTTCCATATTATTGCATCCAGACTCATAATCTGATTTTACACGTGTAATCCTGTCCACTCCTCTGATGGGAAATGCAGAGAGACAGCCTTTAAATCGCACTCGCATTAAAGTGTGCGTGAGACCAGGCAAAGCAGGATCAGTCCCTGGTCTTCTGTTCGCAATGCTGCTCCAGCTGAGACTTCATTGGGGTGGAGCAGGGCAACATGGTCCATGGCAAAGCACCTTCCTTCACCCTGGCACCATGTGAAAGCAATGTGTGGCTTGGTGTCATTTAGAAATGGGCTGGTCAGGTCTGGTCACCACTTGCCCTTTGTATTGTTTAACCTTCGTTTGCCACTGAGATATCAAGTGATATTACTGATCTCCGGGTATTTAAACACAGACTGCATAAAACACCTCCTTTAAGTCTTCCACTGGCAATTAAACACCGTAAGAAGGAATACATGAGGAAAAAATGTAGGTTAAAATATAATTAGTAGTTATATTTATCACCAGGCTAATCCTGAGTGAAGGAAACAAGGTGCCAGACTGCAGGCAGACATGGCCACTTTCTGGGAGGCCCAAAGCAGGTCCCAATCTGCTGCACCAGACTGTTTTGCCACTGAGCATTACAGTGAGGCATGGAAAGAGACACACAGTTAAGCAATTGGAATCTGAAAAAAATTGTTAAAAGGGTACACAATTTCTTGACACACAATTACTCCTGAAAAAAATAAAATGGGATTTTACTCCCACTCATTTAGTCTCTGTTGAAAAATGCAGCCTACATATGTTAAAACTAAAAAAAAATATTATTATTGCCCATATTTTGTATCATATATTGATTAACAAATATATAAACCTGTTTTTAAACTGATTGTTTCAGTTTTAGAAACTAAAACATTTTTTCCATACAGCAGAAAGCATTTTGGGGTTTTTTTCCACTGAACAGTATTTGCATTCTCTTTGCTGAAAGCCAAACCTTTGCAGAAAGAAACAAGTGTAGTTGCAAATGTATTGGTCACCTCTAGTAAATCTATTGCCTCATAGCAGAGTTTAGCCTGTGGAGAGCCAGGTCTGATAGAGTGCTTGATAAAACCACCTGCATCCGTAAGCATGAAAAGGTGGTATCGGAAAAAGCAATGTACTTAGAGGGCTGAAAACCGATGTTCCAGGTACTAAATTGACTGCCACTGGCTATTTCACCAGGCTTTCTTTTTTTTTTTTTTTTTTTAAATGTTACATGTTTTAGGAGGGAGTAACAGGATCAGAAAGGTTAGCCTGCAGAAAGCCTCTCAGCCTGGCAGTGGGCAGGAAGGAAAAATTGGAGTTTGGGGCACACAGAGTTTCCAAGGCCAGGACAAGAGAAAGGAAACATTTTCTTTCCCTCATCAGTATGAGACACTTGATCTGAAAGCCACTGAGGTACAAAAATGGAAACTAGTGGCTCCCCTCTCTCCTGGCTTACTTTTCAGGTGAAACTGTACTTTCCCCAAGCCTCATAAATGCTGCACTGCAAAGAGTTATTAATAAATAATAGCTTGAGTATGTATACAAGATCATTATTTAATCTTTCAGTAATCTTTTGCCATGCATAATTTATTAAATGTTTTATTTATTGCTCATATTTATTAAAAATTGATTCTATTTCTTCTACCTAATGTCAATTTCCAGTTGCAATAAATTATTAATATTTAATAAATTAAAAGATGCAAGGAAAGAAATATAAAAAAAAGGAGTGCTCACTCCATGTCTTTCCTGTTCTGCACAACTTGCCTCTCACTACACGTTAAGCAATTCCCATCCTTTCTGGGCAGGCTGGGGTTTCACTTTAATTTACAGTTTGGGGAGTACCAACAATAAAAAGTATGAAGCTCCAGAGAAAAACTTCATCGTCCTCTTGCCGTGGGAAGCCTGTGGGTTTGGCTTCAAACTAAGGAAAGGCTCTGAAACCAAGCATTCATCTCAAAGCCATCAGACTCTGCTTTCAAGAAGTTTTCTACAACCCCAAGAGCTAGAAACAATAAATAAAAAATAAACCCAGAACAAATAACATGGCTCTGGGATTGAAGGCTTCAAAAAACCCTGAAGATATGATGCAACACGTGATAAACAGATTCAAAACATTCATTTGGAACACTTCCCAACATCCGTACATGGAGCAATGGCAGCCTTAGATTTGATCTCGACATCACTGGGAGCTGGGGACACCCAGCAGATCTCAGGAAACATCCTGTGTTGGGGCAGTCTCCCCTCAGGTAACCACTTTAGCTCCAGCCCAAACTCCTGTTTAGCTTTCACCTGTTCAGCCAGCTGTTAAGCTGGCAGCATGTCAGTCCTTGCTCTGCACCAGCCAGAGCAGCTGGGCTCAAGGGGGAATCATTTGGTGCACCCTGTGCCTGGGCTAACCAAGAAGTTCATCTGCAAGATCAGAAAAGGCTTCAGCACCTCTGAGGCCTCTGGACATGTCTGCAGCACAAAACAAAACTAGAACATTGACAAATTGGAATCAATTAAAAACAAAAATCAAACAATAATGACTTGAGGGTCTGGAAGGAGTTGAGGAATGGTTAAAGCAACAAAATCTGAATAACTTGGCTAAGAGATAACTGCATAGAAGAGAAGTGCTTCCTTAAATTTGAAAGGCTTAATCCCCATCTGGGGGGCAAGGGCACATGCGGAGCCATCAAGCAAATGGAGCTGGGAGACATGGCAGGGCTGAGAGATGGGGGACTGTAAACCCCAGCTGAGGCTGAGAAACCCAAACCTCTCACAGCACAGACAGGAGGTGGGACTAATGGGGCAGGGGGAAATGGATGAGAGAGTAGTCCTAACCTCATCTATAGAAGCAGATGGAACAAAATAGCAGGTCACATCTCAGAGAAGGGAACAAGGCAGGGAAGGGGAGCACCAAAACCAGCAAGCGTTGGTCCTTGTGTTAGCACTCAGCTGGTGTTACTCACTGCACTGCTCTGTTGTCATTTCAGCCCCAAGAGTTTAAATTATGTTTAAATTGACAGTGGCTCTTTCAGAGTCTGATGCTTCCCCCCATCCCTCCCTGCTTTCCACACACCCCATACAGATGTAGAAATTAGGTTACAGGGAGCTGGGAAATTAAATGTGACTGCTGGATAAAGCTCTGCAAGTGACAAATCCAATGAGTTTGTTTTAATCCTCTTGAGCTGCTAAACATATTGACTGCATGGGCCAGTGCACGGCTCTGCCTTTCTGACAGAGCCAGGGATGGCCTTTTCTGTGGGGCACCTACTCCTGGCTTTGATATGAACTTTGTTCTCCTGGTCTGTAAACTGACCTAGCTAAAAAGCAGTGTTTACAGTTAATAAAACACATACAAACCCTTTTATGGTGGTATGGATGCATCCAGATTATGGATGAGTAGGTTCTGCACCAGTTTCTGACTGCTGACAACTATAGCAGTTGCCAACCCACTGCATGGAGCACTGCCACAGTGTTCCTCCACGTTGGCTCTCCTTGTGACAACACCAGCATTGCAGCCCAGATGTGTTCCCTCTTTCAGCCAAGCTGTATGCAGGTACCTGCCTGTACCCTGGGCTGTTTTTTTTTTCCACACACCCAGTACAGCCTTGCTGTCCCCTTGCTCCTCACCTGTACTGGGAGAGATGCTATCCTATGCCCTAAAGACACCCAAAGTTTTATTCACCATTTAACACTTTTTCCAAGACTCCAGACTGAAGGTTCTTCATCAATCCTCCCTCAATATTAGAAAAAAACTTCCATACATGTGCCCACCAGCACTGTAAAAAGCCAACAGTGTAAACAAGGATGTGCCACATTTAACGTTGCACTGACTGAATCCGCTCAGCATCCTGTCCCAGGGATTCAGGATATGAGATAACACTTTCCCAGCTCAGAGACTGTTTTGGATCCTGTAATGTCTTTAGGAAAGGGATATCATAACTAATCGAGATGCTGAAAGAAATAAGCATGCTCCATTTATCCTGGTTATAAATTCCTGCTAATAGTTGATGGTAAAGGCTTGTGCTCTAATGCAGGGGAGCTGAGCTAATTTAGGAGAACACTATATCCTGTTCCTTGTCCATCAGTGCTCTCCTCACAGCTTCATTGCAAATCTTACAATAACTGGTTTGAAAAGTTTCAGTTTTTCAGTTTCTGGAGTCATGAGATTGTGATTTTGTTGTTTCTTCCCCTTTCATGCCCCCTTAAAATAAAAGTTTCTTCCTTATCTAAAAAAAAAAAAAAAAAAAAGCTTAACTGAAAAATGTCACCCAAGTTTAATATAAAGGGTGAGAAAAGAAAACAGACAATGTACATTTTAAATTTCATTATTTTTCCAAACAAAATCGTGCTGTTTTGGCAAGCAATCTCAATCAACTACCTTCCCAGCTGACTAGAGTTTACAGAAGATCAGTTTTATTTTATTTTCTAACAATCACGGGAAACATCTCAATTAACCAAATGTCTGAGAACCTATTCCCATTGCTCCCTGACTTTTAAGGCTCCCTGAATGCCCCGGGCAAGTAATTTTCTGTCTAAAATAGTAACAGTAACTCAGTCCACAAAAATCAGTGAGTCCAAACTGCACCCTGGCCAGCTTCATTGGTGCCTATCAACTCATTCTTTTTACTGTTTCAGTGCAAAACCACAGAAAAGAGTGATTCTCACCCCATCCCACCTTGTCGGTGCCTGCTGTCCATCACCTGCAAAGAACCTCCAGCTCTCAGGGCTGAAGTGTCAGGTATTTCCTAAGACATGGAGCCTCCAAGTAGGAGTTTTGCTTTGGAAAGCATATTAAAACCCCCATATAATATTTCTTGATGCAATATGCAGCCTTTTCCAGGGCAATACGTGACATCTGTTCCACTGTAGTTAAAATCCTTCCAGATTGAGGCAATAATGCAGAAAGCTGCCAAGTGGGAGATCCATACCCTGTTATAGTTTTGAAAATCTCTACCTCACTTATCAATGTAAGCAAAGTATTTGGTTTTTAAGATGGATATTTGGAATTACACCACATATGTCAGGGTCCTGAGGGCACTTCCCTCTACTCTGGCAGCCTGGGCTCAGGGCCAGCTGAGCTAATGGCCTTGGTAATGGGCTGTCAAAGTCTGGGCCAGAGTCCCCCCTCTTCTCTGGAGGTGCCCTTGAGCTGAGCTCCTGCCCTTGATCTTTGCCTAAGCTACACTACAGCTTTGCTGCAGCCATGCCCATGTCTGATCCTGACCCCCAGCTGCTGGCTAATGTCCTGCCCGGCCTCAACCCATCCCCATATTCATGGGGGTCCCTGATGCCCTGGGCTAGGACGGCCAGAAAACGTATGAGTTGAAATCTGTCAGAATTATTTGAAAATCTATGACAGAAAAGGAGAATGATGTTTTCTGTAGAAAGAAGGCTCTTTTACTAAGTCATTTAATTTGATCTGAAATCCTATATTCCATGAAGAAATGGTTTTGACAGAAAATTTTGTTCCCGTTGTCATTATAAGTAATATCTAGGTCCATCTACAATAGCAGTTTCGTTCAAATCAAGAGCCTGCTTTTGAAGCAAAATCTCCTGGTGGCCCCTAACTTACCCATGTTTTGATTTCCATCACTGAGTGATAGTGGACCATGCAAACTGGTCTCCTTCTGGATGAAGCTAAACCAGAAGGTGGTCTTCAACTGCTAGTGGCTTTCCAATCCATGAGAACAGACTAGACCCAGTCTGAAGTGAACCTCTTTGAAATATCCATAGTGTGAACATTGGGGCCTCAGAATTGGGTCCATCCAAAATCACTCAGTTAATAGAACCTTGAAATTATATTTTAAACAATGTATAAATGACACAGACATATAAGTCTTATATCTCATTTGGATAAGCAAATACTACTTGTAGAGAACTTGCACTGTCTGAATTCTCAGTTGCCTGATACAAAGAGCAAAGATATTCTCTCTGAAGCTACAGTCATTTCTGCAAGTCATTGAGTCATTTTTTTCAGAACATTTTATCTCAGCATGTTGAGGTCGCCTGTATCTTGCTGGGTTTGACCCAATGATGACTTCTTGCATCACATATTTCACATTTGTGGTGTGTGCGTGAATAGAATCACAAAATGAAAATTTCCTGAGATAACAGAAATGCAGATGGCACCATATCCAAAGGTCTGTAAAAACTGAATCATTTGCTTTGCATCAGAAGAAATAATTTGTGTAAGAAAACTTGATATAAATGGGACTGTAAATAATTAGACAAATTAAGCAATTTAGACTTTCTTAAAAAATGCAACACAAGGGAGTCAATCTGCTGATTAATACAGACATTAGCATCTTGAAGCTAATAGCTATACGTGTGGGTTCCACGGCCACCTACAGACTGCTTCCCAGATGGTGCATCTGTGTCTTGTGTAGAGGTGCACAAGATGCCTGGGGGAAGGCACGATGTGAAAGGAAGCAACTGTAGTAAAACTTGCCACAGAATTAAATATTTGAAGAAAATTGTAGCTTAGCATCTCATACAAAGCATAGAGCATAGCTGCCCTTCCAACAGGAACAGGAATGTAATGGAAAGTCAGCACCAACTCTGTAACAGCTGATCACAAAACTTTGTCTCACTGCAGCAAACAGGACGTTTGATAGGCAGTCTCTCCTCCCCTGTCCTGTGTTGGTAACTGCTTGGGGGCTGACCTCATGAGATCCTGAAGGACCACATGGCCTGAGCTTTCACATCTACTGTCCAGTACACCCTCAACAAGCCCAGTAATTACAAGGCAAAAGCTCTCTGACATCTAATTCTCGGTACTATGACTGAATTCTAAGCAGCCGCACAACAGAGATTATGATAGAAAAAGGAGACAAATCAAGAAGCAAGGCATGAAGAGCAGACAGATACTAAAGACAAAATACAGCATCACTTCCCTCACCTTGCCAGACAGAGAAGCATTTCATCTCAGAAGATATTTGATTCTGCATCGCATTGCTTTGTGGTTTGATATCCTTTNGCATCGTACTGTTTTGTGGTTTTGTATTCTTTTTTTTTTTTTTTTTTTTTTTGACTAGTCCAATTTCAGCCCTGGCAAAATATAATTGGCCAGAGCTCCGCTTCTGTGCTTGAAACTTCAATTCAATAACCTCTCTCCTGTTGTATTCCACAGAGATCCAGAACTAATGTGTGCTCGGGGTATGAGAAGAATGATTCTCTGGGAGAACTGAAGTTCAATTCCTTTCTTTTATTTCAATAAACTGAGGCTGACTTTTAAATTGGCAGGCCTGTCAAAGGAGATTTTTTATGACAATTAGAAGCTGAGACATGTAGTGGCCTTATCGAAAGAATAAAATGGACTGTTTTCACATTTCTGTGCAAGTATCCATCAGAAAAGGCAAAGCGGAGGGAACACAACCAAAAATATTTTCACAAATACTCATACTGATGAAAAAAAAAAAGAATTTATTCCAGCTGTGTTTGTTTCTCTCAAATAGGCAAATAATCCAGTTCTCGTCACACAGATTCTCACGGAAAGCAAACTTTGGAAACTCGTGAGGATACATGGAAAGCAAAGTTTACACAGAGGAGGAAATCAGCCAGACAGGAATCAGACTGCACTGATCGCAACCAGCACTGCAAACATATACAACTATTATGGGAATATCAGAGAGAATTATAGTAGCACCTTGTGCAAGTCTTCAAACATGTCAGTGCGCTGCTGCTCAAAGGAAAGCTGCCTTGGACAAACTCTTGGTCAAACCCAACAAGTGTCAAGAAATACCACTTTTTGTAATTATTTAAACCTGTGTTTCTCTTACATGAAGGACCCCAGCCCAAGAGGGTTCTAACTGTTCCATTTATATCTGGTTTTAATCTTTATACTTATCTAAGTCTTACATAGTCTTTATACTTATATTTATCCAAATGAGGAACAACCAGCTTCTGACCTAAGAAAACCATCTCCCTAGACACCATAGCCAGGAATACTATTTAACGCAGCTGATGCGTGGGGAAAAAAAGAGCCGAGAAAGATGGTAACTACAGATGCAAAGTGAAGATAGCAGTGGTGTTGTGCCCATATAGCACAGCTGCCATTTGAATTTCTTTATGACCCACAGCCCAGCCTGCCCTAACACAAGTTTAACACAACTCATTAANTGTGTACCTGGCAGAGCATGGGAAGCTGAAAAGTCCTTGACTAGTGTAAACAGCTGAAACCAGGACAGGCTGCAGCTACGGCAGGGCAAAACCTAGTGGTAAATACCCCAAGCATGGTGTCACAGAAAGTTATATCAGCTTGCAAGCCAACTGTTTTTTAAGGCTAGTTTAGAGCCAATCCACCAGCCTGTCCCACTCAGTAGCTGCACAGACACCCGTGACACCAGTGGCCAAGAGAGGACAGGCTCAAGCCATTGAGCAGCAGCACAGAGCTGGTTTACCCTGAGCCAGCCATGAAGCTTTTGTGGCTAGCGTGACACAAAATGCCCGGGTTTCATGAAAATGGTATCCAACCACCTCGATAAAAATAAACATGGGTAGGTCTATGAAAGTGCTGTGAATATTAGGACAGCACAGCCTAACGCCAGTGACATGGTGCCATGAAAAGCTCGGCCTCTTGTATGTAGCCACTGATGGAAGATGTCTTGGATACCAAGGAAAGAGTAGTAGGAAAGAGGAAGAGTAGTATTTTGAGTGAATGTGAAAGGGTTCACTTCCACACAGGCAGTTTTCTCTCAACACTTTTTCCCACTGATAGCAGTTCAGGACCACACAACTCAGGGGAACCTTGTGGCATCTGGAGTATTTCTGAATAGGAGTTTCATAAACTATTACACAACACCTTTACCTCCTTGTGTATGTTCCCAGGAGGGGATTGTAGTGGCCTAGCGAATGTGTGTTTGAAACCCTTGCAACTAAAACTTGATCAGCTCCACCCTGCATTTCACCATCTTCTCTAAGACAGTTCCACTTGACAGACCTTGGCTGTCTCACAGCAGTATGTCAAAGGGTCATTGAGGAACCTCCCTGTACCTCTGCACAAAGAGGTAACATGGATTTCTTTTTCCCTGTGTGGGTTACTCATGTCATGAGTCATAACCCAGAGCACACAGCAGCTCTACCAGGTTCACCACTCTTCAGAGATGGGGGTAGGATGGGGTTGGCACTGGGAACCACAGTCCTGCCCTACCAGGATGGCACCCACCTGGTGCTGCTCAGACAACTTGGATGCATCCAAAAGCCGTCCCAATAGGAGAACCAGTGTGGATTTCCCTTCCCTGCAGACTTCACCAAGAAAAAGGAAAGTTTCAGAATTGTCCCTGCCCCACCACCAAGGTTAGCCCAACTACTCGCTGCCTTCAGCCCAGAGTGGCAATCCATCTAGCTGGAAATGGATCTGTCTCTCCCTTGTGAAAACCACCCTGTCCCCATCCCATTGCTTCTGGCCATTTGATCAAACACTGAACAGGCTTCCTAGGGGGGTGGTCAATGCCCCAAGCCTGTCAGTGCTTAAGAGGCATTTGGACAATGCCTTTATATAACATGCTTTAACTTGGTCAGCCCTGAATTGGTCAGGCAGTTGGACTAGGTGATTTTTGTTGGTCCCTTCCAACTGAAATACCCTATTCTATTTTTGGCCACCTGAGTAAAGTAAAGGAAGGAGTGCCCACCCCTCTCCTGCAAAGCTTTTTGTGTTACACCTGAAGGAACCTGAAGGAAAATTAGGTTGATAATTAACGGAGCATGTAATAGTTTGTGGCCTCCAGGAAGGACATAGCCTCACACATTACCTGTTAACAGCTTTACTGCAAATATAGAACTTTCTTGTTATTGTATACAAATTTGTTTTACTTTTCCAACTGTTTATTTTTAAGTATTTCATGAATAAAATTAATCCAGTTCTTCATTGAGCAGCATAACTAACAAATCCTGGCTTTCCACAGAGAAATGCCCTGCCTCCCAAAGGTCTCCAGCCAGCACACCACCACACCCCCAGCAGCTTCCTTATATCCTTGCCACACTCCTGCCTACCAGCATGAGAAAGGACAGCAAGTGCTGAGCTGGTTCGAAGCTACAAATATACCTGAATTCACAGTGCAACCTGTCACTGTGCAGGGTCATTAATTGGTGTCTCTCCTCTATCCAGAGGGTCGATAGAGGTCAAGTGTCATGATACCTATATGAATGCTTCATCTTTGAGTTCTCTCCATCAGAACTGAGCTTTCTTGATGTTTCCTGTGGAGAAGAGACTACAGACAGAAAGACAGATGAATGGAAGAAAAGGCCAATGGACACCGAAATTGCCTTTGAAAGCTGGACTGATGTGTGATAGCACACATGACCACTCCAAAGCATCTCCTGGTGGCTGTTCCAGCACCCTAGGTTGGAGGAAGGTACCTAAGTCAGTTACTTTTCTCTAGAGAGGTTCTCCTCACAAACACAAAAGGGAAAAGCATCTTCATTTATGGCCTGTAACAGCCTTGTCACAAGCTCTTGCAGACTCAGTGGAGGAGAGGACATCAGTCTGAGAATGACAATGCAACCCCCAGCATCTCAGTCAACCCTGCTGTTTTATCGCAGGAGGACTCCCAAATATGAAGCTCCCTACAGCTGTTCCTCTGAGGTAGACATGCTCCAGGGATGCAGGCCATCCTCCAGACCCAAAAGCACTCCATTACCGCTGAAGCACAAGTGGTTTTTTTTTAATCTCTCTATTGATTTATAATTTCCCCAGGCAATAATGATCCTATGTTAGCTGCACACTCTTGCTTTCATTAGCCCATCTTCCCTTTGTCCTCTTAGGCTGTGAGACCTTCTTGTGTTTCTGTGTCTGCCTCAAAGCACGTTTATAATTTTCAGAGTACGAATTGTTCTACTCATTTTATTTTTTTTGCCATGGCACTTGGCAAACTGCAGCACATGGCAAACTAACCCACACTAGGTTGCATCAAGCATCAAGGCTTCCTCTCCAGCAAAGCCCTCTGTGCCACAGCAAGTGAAGGCTGGCCTGAATGAAGCAGAAACCCCAGGCTTGTGGAGGTAAGCCAGGGGAAGAGGACTTTCTCAGGGCAGGAGCCTCTGCAAGGCTTGGTGGTGCTTAGCAAATCTTTCTTACTCTTCTTTTAAAAGTACATCTCTAAATGTGTTGCCTCGAGGCCAAAGAAATTCCCAGAACAAGCATAAATTTTTCAGGAGGATGGAATGTGTCTACTGCTGTTCTCCAAGACACAAAGGAGAACAAAAAGGGTAATTTTCTGACTTCAAAGAAGATATTTTTAGTATAAACTTCCAGCAACATATCTGTGCACACACACACACACACAAATATACTACATATAAATACATAAACATGTATATGTGACTCCCATGGTTTTGACAAAGCCTGACCCATAGTTAATCACCACAGAAGCCCATCCTGGTAAGCCATCTTCATCTTCCTCTGCTATTAATCATTAACATTAACCACTTGAAGTAAAGCACTTTCTCTCACAAGAACATCCTAACTGACAAAGGGGAGAGAAAGAAGCCAAGCAAAATTTGCTTTGCTTACTAGTGAAAGCCCTGGTAATGCAATGGCCTTGCTCCCTTTTCATGCTCGTTACCTGGAACAGCTGCAGAGTCATTAGCAGGCTGTTGGTCAGGGCTGGGGAGTAGAACATGATGTATGACACCCTCAGGGTTAATTGCATGTGCCACCATTCTTGTGAACAGAAAGCTCATGCGCTTGTCCTGTGTCTAAAATGACAGCCTTATCCCCTGTGTCACATAAACATGATTAAGAAAACAAATATACTGTTTCCTCAGTGACTGAGCATTAAATCTTAACCAACAGCCTTCTGAAACCATAGAAATGCTTTTCAGACCCACCAGCTGTGGATCAGGCCCTAACTCATGACGCAGGCTCCTGATTTTGTGCCCTTGCAAACCACCTCCCCTCTCTGCCCAGGACATGCAGCCAGTGCAGCCATAAGTACCCACGCTAGCAGCCAGGAGGATCCAGAAAATTCAGCCCCTGAGGTTTTTGGGAGGCACAGGAGTGAGCTCAGGATAGGGCAGAGTGTTTTGAAGTAGCTGCAGACTGACATAGTCATGCTCTCTGTACACTTGTCTACTCAGAACACTTCCACTCTGATATGAAAGTCTGCTCAATGGGACCCATACATTTCATCAGCCATTCCTAAAGCCTGAAGGCTTAGCAGGCTGGACACTTCTAAACAGCATTGAGACAATAATAATTTTTAGTAAAAATATGGAAAATATTTATATAATATATTTATATAATATACAAATGATATATTTATCTAATATTTTAGCTAATTTACTAGTAGCCAATAAAAATACCCAACCCAGAAGAATCAAATCCATTCAAGCCAATTCATTCTCACATCTGGACAGAAAGCATTTGAATAACATGGGCAAACGTGTTCTCAGCTTTTCAGACAATGAGTTTGGAAAGGAATTCAGGGAACACTCCAACCCATCTCAATGCCCTAAACTCTACCACTGGTCAAAGTTAGAAAAATTCCACAGCTGGGGTCAAACTAGGTTTCATGCATCAACAAAATGGTCCAAATAACTAGGACTGACCAACATTTTATCTGACAATTTTTTTTCTGATTGGATATTTTCAGCAGCCAGCATGAGTGTAAATTATCCTTACTTCATGCAGGTAAATATTTCCTTGCAACAGGGCGATGAAAATCAGGCCCACTGTGAGCCATTTTATCTCAGGCAATTTTTCATAATTGGACTGTGTGGAACAGACTCCTCTTGTTATTGGTGTGATATCAGATAATAAAATAAATAATTTGCCACTTTTGCAAGCAGAAGGGAAACAAAACAGATTTATAGCACTGGGATTTGGAAATGCTTGTTACTTGCTTGTTTTCCATTTCGTGTCTTCTCCAGAGGTTAAACAAAAACATCACGAAGTTTCTGTCTGCAAACAGGTACAGGGGAAACAACAGTATGTATAAAATTGAGACTTCAGAGGGGAATTTCAATCAGCGTATTATCAGGATATTCTGACAAAGTTTAAAATCTCCAGAGATAGAAACAGTTACTAGAACTCATACAGCTGTTTGATGCTGATCTGTGATTGCTCTTACCAGACAAAAAGCAAGGAAAGGAAAAAAATAAATGAACAATTTTAGAAGAAATTGATGAACATGAAAGAGAGGAAGGAAAGAAGAGGAAGGTGCAACAAGCAGAGAAAAACATAATTAATACCAGTAGTGGGAAGCTAAAAGAAAATGCTTTAAAATAAGAAAGAAGGTACATACATTTCATACTGAAAGTGATGAAACCTGAGAGTGCATTACTGTAAATTCTCCATTTTGTGATGTCCTTTCTAAAATGGTTTGTCAAACACAGGTGTGATTTGGGTTCAGAATGGGATTAATGGATTCAATTTCAGTATGTGCTCAGGAAGGATATAGAAATAAAAGTAAGTAAATAGGCATAAGTTTGAGCATAAAGAGTCCCCTCTATCTGCAGAGCCTCAACAAGGCAGAGTCCCTCAAGGAAAAGGATGAAGTGCTGAGGGAGAAGAAAGCAGAATTCACTGTAGGGTAGATACAAGGTCGGTCATGGCAGTGCCAGATGCACATGAAGGGGACTGCCCTCCCAAGCAGTGACCAAAGCAGGGTGAACCCAACCTCAGGCTTGGGGAGATCCATCTCCTCCTGGCTGCAAGGCTATTGGGAGCACCCCAAGTGGTGCAAGGCACACAGCAGCACCCAGGAAAGGCTCCCTGCAGAAAATAATGGTAGTCATGAACAGCGTGAAAGCAGGAAAGCTTTCCAAGCTATGGCATTAGCAAGGGAAGCAGCCTCCATGGCTGCCTGAGCCTTGCACTGGAGGTCTGAGGTGACCCATACCTCCGCAGATTCCTCAGGGACACGCATGCCCACATCTAAAAACAGACCAACTCTGGGTGCTTCAGGGAGCTCCCTGCCCCATGCAAGCTCGTCTCTCTCTCCTCTCCTCTGGCATTTTCTGTGCCTCAAGGAGAGGCCACGGCAGGACAGAAGCTTGGCTCCTATTTTTTGTCACCTCCTGGAGGATATTGTTTTTTCCCTGTGCTGTACAGGATGCATAGGCAAAATCGTATGACCTTCCTGGGCTGGGATATTTAAGGCAAATGGTGCAATACCCCTCAGACTGTCACTTGTCTGGTCTGCTGCTCTCCCAACAGGCCATTCAAGATATATTAATGTCACTAACTCAGTGGATTTGCTTTGTACAAATTCAATTTAGAAGTTTCTCATTAGTTCAGAGACATGAAATGATGGACTGAAGGTTTCAAAACTGTTAAGTACAACTGTGAGAAAGATATTTTGCTTATGCCTTACTCTGACTTCAATTCATCTTCCATGCTACTTGATACCTATTTCTGAGTAGTACATACTGGTATAGAATTAAATGCTGAAATGTTATGAAATGGGAAAATTTCTTCCTCTGTGAATTCCTTGAGCACCAAGTAAACCATGGAAAGAACAAATATACTGTATTGAATAGCCCCCAAACTAAACACACTGAAGGGAAAAAAAAGGCAAGATATCTGTCGTGGTTTAACCCCAGCCAGCAACTAAGCCCCACACAGCCACTCACTCACTACCCCCATGGTGGGTTGGGGAAGATAATCGGAAAAGTAAAAGTGAGAAAACTTGTCAGTTGGGATAAAGACAGTTTAACAAGTAAAGCAAAAGCTGTGCACGCAAGCAATGCAAAACAAGGAATTCATTCACTATTTCCCATCGGCAGGCAGGTGTTCAGCCATTTCCAGGAAAGCAGGACTCCATCCCGTGTAACGGTTACTAGGGAAGACAAACTCCGAACGTCCCCCCTTTCTTCTTCTTCCCCCAGCTTTATATGCTGAGCATGATGCTATATGGTATGGGATAGCCCTTTGGTCAGCTGGGGTCAACTGTCCCAGCTGTGTCCCCTCCCAACTTCTTGTGCACACCCAGCCTACTTGCTGGTGGGGCGGTTTGAGCAGCAGAAAAGGCCTTGACTCTGTGTAAGCACTGCTCAGCAATAAAAAAAACATCTCTGCATTATCAACACTGTTTTCAGCACAGATCCAAAACATAGCCCCAGCTACTATAAAGAAAACTAACTCTATCCTACCAAAACCAGCACAACATCTTACCCAGAAAAAGCAATTTTAGAAGATCTTGGGTTTTAAAAAGCCTCCTAAAATGCACACATGTTACATTTTAAATAGAAGGAAGACTATTACAAAAAAAAATCATCACTCAAACATATCTGAACTATTATAAACTCCAGGAGGAAATCAGAAAAGAAGAAAAATCAGGAAAAATAAAATCAGTAACTGAAGATGAATTTTTAAAACACATGACAGATTCAGCCTTTTCATTGAGTCTGGATTTAAGAACTTTAAAAATGAATTAAGAAAAAATACTGAGATCACAGTCTACTTGGAAGCTACACACAAAACAGAAATGTGTTTGAAAAAATTTGGCATTCAGAGGTATTAAAATTATTCAGTTACTGCCATCACTCACTGAGAAACATGACGTTCCATCACATGAGTCATCTCTGCAAGGAAATGGGTACAAAATGTACCATGAAGCACACTGAGAAGCCACAAATACAGGACCCAAAGAGAGAGGGAGAGTTTCTGATGTGTGACAACAGCATGACATTGGCTAATATCAACTGCGATAGCACCTTTAGCTTGGTACATGGGACAAGCCACAGCAACACTGTGGAGTGCCACTGACACCTCCCTGGAGGAGACCCATTCCAGGTGGGAAGGAGGAGACATGGGGACACATTCCTAACTGCTCTGTGACTTTTTTTAGGTGTCCCTTGGATAAATGCACCCACTAAACCCAACTGGACCCTTACAGCGTAGCTCAACTTATATAAAACAAGGAAATTTTACAGTGCCATTCTGCTCTTTCTGGTGCCCATCAACCCATGGCAGAGAGGGGCACTCATCTATCTCATTTAAGTGCATTTCAGATCCCCCCGCAAAGCTGTAACTGTCTGCAGAGGGTGTTGGGCAAGAGCACAGCAAGCCCTCAGCATAAAAACAAAGGCAGGTCAACTATCTGAATAAAATTGCTGCTGAGCACATTGGTACCTGGAGACCAGGCAAGGCAGCTGACACCAACATCATGGTTTCTTCACGGAGGAGTTCCCCAGTCTGGCTGTCCAGGTGGGCGTAAATCCCCCCTCTGCTCAGGTGGGTGAAAATCTGTGCTATCTTTTCCATCTGGTCTGGAACCCCCAACCATCCAGGCATGCCGCCCGCTGCATATAAGGACCTCCTAGCCTTGCTTGTTGCCAAGAAGGGAACATGAAACATTTCCATCTGAAGCTCTTATTTCTGGACCTCCCCAGAAGCAGCACACACAAAACTGCACATACTGGCTCCAAAAGACAGCTGATGCTCCTTCACGTGGCCCCTTTTTCCTCGTATGTCCCAGCTAATGCCTTTAACCTCACATCCCAGAACCCCTCAGGGAGAACAACAGGCCAAAGACTTCCTACAGTACCAAGTACACACAGCTTATCCCACGCAATCTCCCATCACGGTGCAGCTACATCCACTGAGGTGTAGTTACGTGGCACAATTCAGTGCAACTCACGACCCGTTCCTGTCACTGTGCATCGCACCCCCTTTATTGCAGACAGTGTTATTTATTCTAAGACTGTCTTGAAGTCTTCCTTAGAAAAATCCTCCACAATTTCAAAAGCTGTGATTTTCTTTATCTCTTCTTTTTTTCATAATCAGACTGGGAAATTGCTGGGGATTTTTTTCCCCCTCCACTTTTAGAAGTCAGGATCGTGTTTTGCTTGCAAACAAAGCAGCTGAATAATCTTACAGTCAACATCTTCACTTAAGGGAACATTTTTAACTTGTTCACTTTAAGGGCTTTGCAATGAAAGTCCTTGATTAACTAAAGAATATGTGCTAATTAGTATTTCATTATGAAATTCCTGTGCTGATCTTACCTTTGGAAGTATTAAAAAACTTAGCCTGCCTCTTACTATCTTTGTGGTCATTTGAAAAAATTGGCCTGCGTCATAATGACACAGGGAAGACTGGTGCAAAACTTGATTGTAAATCTTACACAGAGACAACCCAGCCTGTGTGAAAGTAGCATCCATACGAAAAGCATCCAGGCAAAGGTGATTTGGTTTAATTTGGCGTCTTCAATTTAAACAGGCCTTGAACAAACAATTTGTACAAAAGTCTAGAAAATGGCAAAATTGGAGGAAAGAAACTAGGTCCAGCTGAGCAGCTTGTTATGGTGGAAAACAATCACACCTGGTCCTGCAGGTGGATGTTTACCTCTATCACCCCACTACTCTCACAAAATAACCCCAAACAGCACAAGTGACATACCAGCTGTGATCATGATGGCTTTTGATCCCCCAACATGAAAGGGCCATGCAAATATACAAAAGAAAGTCAAGAAGTAGCCAATAAGGGTGTTTGCCTCAAATTTACCTATAGGGGTGTTCAAAAGCCCAGAGAAGAGAAGAGGCCACTTGCCTTGTCAGAGGAGGGAAACAGCCAGCCTAGACACAGAAACAGCTTGAAAAAGCATGAACAGGTAGACCGTATCCAGATCCTTTGTGTCCTTGGCAGGTTCCCTTGAAAGCCAGACATGGCTCAGTAGGGGGTTGTGTTTACATCCCACCCAGCCTATGATCTCCCAACAGCTGAGGGGAAAGCTATGGATTTCCTAACCACAAAAGACACGTCTGGAATCAGATTCCTTGTGGGTGACAACAGTAAGATCAAGAGCTAAGCTCTTTTTTGAGCCATTCATCAGCTCGGATGTGAGTTGTCAGAATTTGCAGGTTTTCCACAAAATCTACCACACAGAGTCTGTGCTCTTTATCAGTTCTCCAGCTATAGCCATGGAGATGTGTCAGACCCACTGTCTTAATTTATTAAAACTTTCTGCCTAATTTGACAAACCAGAGGAAAGTTCTAGATATAACTGAACATTAATTAATCTTCTTGCATTCTCCTAAACCTCCAGTTCAAAGCAGTACATATTGTGAAACATAAAAGGAGAATGATTCTCTCTTCTCTAAGATACCTGCTGAGACCCTGTTTCTGTCTTCCCCTGGACTCAAACCCAGGCCACTTCCCTGGTCTCTGAAGTTGCAGAGACCTCTGAAGCTTCTGTCTAGAGTGCCAGTTATACATGCTCTTATTTTAAATTGAAACAATTAGCTGGAACATAGTCAGGGGATGAAGAAGATTTTAAAGATAGATCCAGGTCCTCACCATTTTTAGGTATCCTACTCTGGGATACTCTGGGATCACATGGGTTACTTTTATTTAGATAGGTATGTTTGATCAACTAAACTGCAGCCTTGAGTCTACCACAGGCTCCGTTCTCTCTATTAGAGTCACTGAATCATTAAATGCCCCATGCTGGAGGGGACCTCCAGAGGTCACCTCCTCCAGCCTCTTGCTCAAAGCAGGGACAGCTGGAGCAAGTTGACCAACCTCATCATTTGACTGTTGAGTACCTCCAAGGATGTGGATCTGCAACCTCCCCAGGCAGCTGTTGTCTATCATGATAACTTAAGATATGTAAGGCATGGGCATCTAGAGGTGGCAGATCTGACTTAAGACCTATGGAAGGCCTATGCCCATCTGGAGAGCAGCTGTAAGCCAGACAGGATACCCCAGGACATCTCAGCTACCACTATATTCAGGTGGCTGAATACAACCACAGGTGTCCAAATATGGAGCCAATCTCTCATGTGATGTGCAAGGGTATTAGAAGCTGACTCCTTGGTGGGGTTAAGCAATCCCACCAGCAATGGACTGGCAGCATGTCCTCCCACACCTGCCAGGCTCTTTCTGTAGAGATTTGCTGAGTTCAGGTTTGCCAAGCAAGGCTCTGTGAACCTAGTGTAACTGTGATTCTTACAAGATAATCAGACACCAGCAATGAAACAGAGTAAAATAATTACAGGGTTATAAAAATCAAGATACATTCTCTATCTCATTCTCCAGATTCTTGCTCATTGTCCCAGACCAGGCAGGGTTTAAAGACTTTAAAATGCATTCAACCCTGAAATCACCATGCTGTGGACAGCTAATCAGCTGTGCTGCTTCCCTCATCTTGAGGCTCAAGACCTCTTCGCTGTCATCTTATGCAGTTCCACCAGACGATGTTTTGCTAGAAAAAAGCCAGAGTACTTTCAGACCTCAGTGGAAGTGGAACTAACTGCATTTCAAAATGGTTCACAAGACCATGTTAAAAGCTTTGCTGGTGACATAAGACCAGGTCTACAGTCCTGTGCAGAAATAGATAGCTGAAGTGAAATTCGCACATGGTTATTTAGGCCAGTATGAGAGAAAGCTTATTCTTGGCCATCAAAATGGGACAATCAGCTGAAATCAGTGGGAATTGTGCTCAAGTATGGCAGCATGGGGATGAAAAATTATAGGCATAGTAGAAATCTGTAATGCATTTATTGTGACGAAGCTGAAGGCATAATTCTAATCCTACTTACAATTTTTTTTGTAAAAGTGCATCAGTATTTGCTTTTCACAAACCTGTTAAGCAAAGAGTACTAAAGAGATCTTTGAGCCATGTGAGGAGAGTCCAGATCCTTGAGGACCTCCAGCAGCTTAGATATTTTGCATAACTTTTAACAGTAATGCATAACTAGGGAGGCAAAGGAATTCCAGACGTTAGTGGGTGTAACTCCACTGATTCCCATACATTACAGTGCTAACTCCAGGCCTCAATTCAATACACAATATTTCTTAGTGAACCAGATGCAGAAAATAAACAAGCATTTTCTATAGCTTTTAGGAAGACGAAATATCCAGGTTCCATCTTTCCAAAGCTATTTACTCCCAGAAAAAAGGCAGGGAGTAAAAATGAGAAATTTCAGTCTAAGAAAACAGCAGCAAACTGAAAAAGGAGTTCAGAATGGAAAAACTTGGACACCCTTCTTTGTCCAACAACTCGTGCTCTAGGTATAATATTCTGGCCCTGAAACTGAAGCTGAAGGAGATTTTATTACAAATGCAGCTGCATTTATAATTAGACAGTGAAAAGTAGTAGGAGAAAATAGCATAGGAACAATTTTCTACATGACCTAATGGCTGCTTTTCAACTCTAAAATCAATGATTTTGTGCTTCAGTTTCCTTCATCAATGGACTGGGGACTGTTTTTAAAGTCAATAGGAAACTGGAAACATAGCAATTTTATTTCAGAATCACAGAGAAATGGCACAGATAAGAAAAAGATGGAGGTTTTACTCTTACCTAAACTGATTGTGTATTGTTTAAACTTGGCTGATGCAGTGGCCGTGCATGTTTTGCCACTGCTAGACAGGAGAGAGGAATCAGGCCCTGTATGAAATTTCCAGACAGCAAGTTACAGACAAAACTTGTAGAAGTGGCAGTTCTTTGTGTTTCCATAGCAACCCAAGCTGCAGTTGCCAGTAATTAAAATTAACTACATAGTTTTAATAGAATGCCACAAGTTGCCTTCTCAGATGATGGAGACAAAGCAGAAGCTACAATATCTGCAAAAACAATAGATTTCTGTATGCAGCTCAGTCATTCCTACAGCAGTGTTCAGCTACATTGTGTCCTAGCCCTTGCCACTCGCAGCACTGTTTTGGCATCAATTTGAACAGTAGTGGAAAATGCTATCTAGAAGATTTTAACCCAACTCCCACAGCAAGACCAGAGCTTTGCAGATGCATCCTGCTGCTGATGCACAGTTCTCCTGCCTGGGCTGTCCCAGGTATGTCCTCCTCCCTTCACTGCCTGCAGCCTGCTGCAGGTGAAAAAAGTGAGAAAACAACAGCCTTTCTCCAGACCAGGTTCACCTAGAGCCCATCAGCCACTGAGGTCAGGGATCTTGCTGGAGAGAAGGTACATCCTCTGAGTCCTAAAAGCTGGACAGAAAAGCCCATTGAGATGGTCTTGCCAGGATCTGACCAGGGTGGCTCCTTTCATTCCCAGCAAGCCTGCACCCCTGAGCTGCAATTCCCAAAGAAGTCATCTCTACCACAGATCACATAGCATGGGTAGGGGGTGCAGACTACCACGAGCAGTGCTGGTGTTGGGGAGGGGAAAGTTACAGCCCTCCAAGCCTCCCCAGCCATCCACTCATACAAAAAGCTCCCTGGCAAAGTGTTTGTCATACAGAATATATCTACATCCTAAGTAAAGAGGACAGGAGAGAAAGTCTAGCACTAAGTCCCTGACCAAGGAGCGCTGCTTCAGCCAGCTCATTTCTGGCTCTGTCCCGGACCTTCCCCACCAGCTGTCTGCAAAACAGAGTTTGGGCACGCATGCTGAGATGGTTCATTGCAGGACTTTTCCTTAATGTGACTGTTAGACTGATTTGACTAGACCACACGGCAGCTGGCTCCCTCTGCCCCACAAGTTCTCCAGCGCTATCCTGGGTGGCTTTGCAACCTCACATGCCCTCATTCTAAATATCAGCAAAACACACCACCAGGATCGTGTGAAAAAAACCACTGCTGTGGTGGGCTGCAGCACTTTACTCTTTTTCCTTTAGACAAGTGGAACTGGAAAAACACATTAAAATAATAATCATGTTTTTATGGCCAACATCCCCCTCGTGGGGCCCAGTGAAGAGCCAGGGCCAAGCGCTGTTTAGTGTAGATGCAGCCAGTCTGCTCTGGAGAGAGCAGAACAGACACAAACAAGTCTGTGCTCCTTGGCCTCCCACCCAAAGATCAGTCCTTGGCTCTCTTTTATTTAATACTGGGGATGTATCCATAGAGAGTACCCAAAACCAGTCCTGCCTCCAAAATCTCCTTAACTTAATAGAAAAGTAAATTATTTTGCTTCTCGGAGATAGCTTATATTTTCCAACTGGCTAAGCATAAATTGAAATTCATCTCTTAGGACTGTAGTCTACCAGCAGCTAGCACATCCAACAAAACAGATTCTCATTAGTTGCTCTTTAAGTTGTTAGGAAAACCAAAATAAAGTGTTATATTAATAAAAAATATTTTCCTAATGTCTACCCTAGAAAGACAGCTGTTAACAACAAAAGAAGCACCTGCATTTCATCGTAGTAAGTCAAATAAGGCAGGAAATTGTAACACCGATGTTTTATATCTTTAGAATGAAGGGGAACAGAGAACACACAGACACACACGTGTATCATAAGCTCAGTAATAGCATCAAAACTATATGCAGGAGGCATACTGTTGTTTGGTAGTAAAGGTAATATCTATGATTAGCATGATGTCTCCTACCAAAAATATCATTGACAAAACTATACCTTCTGCAATGAAGTCTTGAGGGGGTTTCTATGGAAACCATTGACTTCAACAAAAAAGGCTCAACTGGAAGTTGAGTTTAAATCTTTTTTAAACACAGTTTGAAGCAAAATTTTGTTGCTTTTTAAGTTTGGAAATCAGCTTTCATTTTCTGTTTACTCATTTCCTCTTATTTAGACAACAAATACCTGGGAAGTTTTGCTCTCTTAATTTTTACCCCAGAAAGTCTCAAAATACCAGTTCAAGAGTCATTCACAGAGCATTCCAGAAGTGCCCCAGAGCTGTCATTCAGTAACTCATCCTGCAGACTGAACAACCCAGTCACACTATGATTATTGTTCACCACTTCCAGCTCTAGTTTCATGCTGAAACAAAACTCTGGTAGAGTCACAAACCACATTTTCCAGGAATGTCTGTACAAGCAGCACTGCATGGTGATGAGCGTTCAGGGCATGTGAACAAGAAGGCTCCTGATCCTTTGGAAGCAAAGTCATGTTCAGAAGTCTCTGCAATCATTTTTCGCGGCTCATCATACAATGCTATCAATAGTCAAAATCCTGCCGGGAGTCAGGATATTTTTCAAAATGAGGTTGTATTACTCAGGCATTGTGTCAGGGTTGTATTGCTGTGCTGCTGCTGCATCTGACTGCTTCCTTTCCCTCCTGCTTGAAACTTGATAAGATCACGGTGGGAAATAGAGCATAAGATGGATAAACAATGGTGTTACTTGGTGAGAAATGCACAGAGGAATAGAGGAAATCCTTTATTTCCTTATGAAGATTAACTTTTCAAATAAGACTTTAAGCAAACACACAGGTCCTAGTCACAAGGGGAGCCTGACGTGAGCCAGATGCAAGCCCCCAAGTTTCTGTGTGTTGTAAAGGGGCATTTAAGCCTCTATTTAAAAGGTGTCCAACGAATGCCAGAGCAGAAATCCACATCCAGACCTCGGGTGCAAAGGGCTTAATGCTGGTGAGCATCAAACTACAACTGTGATACACTGGTGCAGGCTGCCCAGGAACCTCAGTGGCTGCTTCACTGCAGCATTGTGCCTCTGGCAGGGGGTGTGTGTTCGGGAATTCCCCCCCAGATTGCTAAACACATCCCATACGGGCAGGAGGGACATCTGCAGCCTCAAACAACAGGGTGACACTGCTGCTTGTGCCCCTCAAGCAATGCACAGTGTGTGCACTGCACCTGGGGATTTGTTGCAGGGATGGGGTAGGCTGCAGAGCCAGAAATCTGTGCAAACGCAGCACCACCTCGAGACCCACCCACATGGGGAAAGAGGGTGTCTGTAGGAAAGAAGGATGTGTCAGCAACCCCACCCCAGCCCATCTGGCCAAAGGGTCATCAGAACAGCTCGTGTTTTTAAAATTAAGCAAATACTCAAGTGGTTTTTTAGAAACTCTATGCCACTCACCATATGAGCAACAGCACAGCTTTCCCAAAGCAAGCTGTCTGGAAAGATGTCTGGCTCTCTCTGCGTAGGATCCATAAGGGACATACTCCAGGGACTTTTCACACATATCACATCAATCCTGCCATTTCACTGGTTCTTTTCTTGTTAGTATGAAGATCATTCACTCTTCATAAGAGGCACAGCCTTCCAAGCCGCTGAAAGACAAAGCCACAACAGGAAGTGAAAGGCATGCCTGGCATAGGCTGTCCTCAAGGACTTTCTCTGTTCCAGAAAGATCCTGGGAGTACGGTGGTGCCAGGGTGGACAAAGATTGTGCATAGGTGGGATTCAAACTGCAGCATTGTCTCCTGCAATAGGCACCATGAACTCACTTTACAGTCAATGGAGAGAAACTCATCTTGTCCCATGCACACACTGGAGAGCTTTTGAATGAATCAGTCTGTAAAGTCAAGATCAGCACAGACAGAGAAATCCAAGTCTTCATTCAACTGCCTGTGCACAGACGTCTGGTGCAGTAGGACACAAGGATATGTGAAGTGAGCACATTAAGTTAGGCAAGACCAATCTCATCTCATGCAACCTTGGGCTTAATTTTACAGGTTTCAACAAAACAGAGTGGGATTCAGATTCAAACACCTTTGTGCAGGTACCCACATGCCCAACACGCTAGTTCTTTCACCCTAGGAAGAGTTATGAGTTGCAGAGCCAGGTATTACTGTGCCAATTTTTCCTGACCAGATAAAATTCAGGCCATCAAAAGCCTGCCCAGTGATTGAAAGCAGCTGTCTCTGCACAGCACAATGGAGGTAGGAAGGAGAGGAAAACCCCAACTCCCGACACCACCACTCAAGAGAGCCCAGCACGGTGAATACCTTCTCCATTTGTCCTGCACAGCAGGATGAACCCAGCAGCAGCACACCTGAGCGATGCTGGTGGAGGCAGCCAAGCGCTCTGAAACTCTGGCAATGCAACCATGCTGCCTGGTAGAGGTGGAGAGGGAGTTAACAGCAACAAAACTTAACAAAAAAACAAAAACAACAAAACAACAAAAAATAGCAAAGCCACATATGGCTTCAAAACCTCAGGATCTGCTCTGAAGTAGTTAAACCTGTTCTCTGTGTCTCTCTGACCTGTCAATAGCAATGAAATTGCCTCCTTCCCTTCTGCATTTTCTATGCACTGTTAGACAGTGGGATTCCAACATGCAGACACGGCTTCTCTAGGGCTTTATATGTTTTGTCATGGTTGGCTGCATTTTTCAGAGCTCTTCTTTTACCTTCATTAAACTTGAATAAAAAAAGGGTCTATTAAAAAATGCAAAGGACTCATTTTTCAGAATCAGTCCTAGCCTTCAATTTTTCAAGGTTAAAGCACTGTTTCTTTCATTTGGTTTAATCCAAACTGCAAACGAAAGGAAGAAACTCTATTGCACAGCAACTGAGAACATAAATGCCCCAGGACCAAGCAAGACAGCCCAACAGAGCCACCTGCCCAATTAGCAAAGCTGGATTCTCCATTGTTAGCGGTGGGAGGAAGACATCTCAGCAGAGCCATTCAGAATAAGAAGCAAACTCCTGTGCTCCAGCACAGCTTCTGCAGAACACTTTCTTTCCTTGACTGGTACTAGGTGCCCGAGGTTAAATCCTTCAGTCAGCTGTATAAATATCCCCTCATGTGCACTAAACTTTTTCCCATCTGTGACCAACTTTTAAAAGAGCATTTGGCCAGATTTTCAGGAACTGGGGCCAGTGCAATAAGATAACTTCCAACCAGACAGGATGGAAATTTTGGGTTAGGTTTGGTTTCATGACTAAACAGCCATTTTCAAGGTGGACCTTGCTCTCAGGCTTCTAAGTCACTTAGGTTATTTTTAAAGGTTACCAAAGAATAAAAGCCCCATATTTTAAAGAGCTCAGTGCACAGGTTTAGACACGGTCTGTTGCAAATGTCAGTGCTCTCCTCATGCCAACGGGGCAGGCCATGACATTTGACTTGGGCAGCCAGCCAGGAGGTGCAAAAAAGCTCAGGCTTTCTTGAAGCTTTGAGACACTTGTATAGGTGCCTGAAATGACAGCTTGGGTTTCTGGGGAAGGTGTCCAAGAAGCGCAGACAAACAGACAGCATAAGGGACTCTGCCAGGAAACTGCAACGTCTCCAAATTTGAAAAGACTGTTGTCAGTAAGCTTGGGGGATGCACTTGAACTTACTGCTTTAAAAAACACCTTTTCCATGAGGCTTATTAATCCCTGTTGCTGCAAACGAAAATATGATGAGAGTGTGAGTGTAAGATGTCAAACTAGTCAACACAATGTTTTTAAACTCACTGTAACAGCCACCAGCACAGCTGCTTCGTCTAATATTTTGCTTCAAGCAGAGAAGAGCGTAGCAGCATTCCTGTCTTGGCATATCATGTAACACAGCAAAAGTCTTCAACAGCTTTTAAGAATTTTTTTTCTGTGAAGCATTCAAAGCAAAGTGATCAAAGAGCAGGAAATATATGGCACCTGCTCATTCCCTATAGCTGATGGAAATTGGGGGTTGGTTTGTGTTGTTATTGGCTTCTGCTCATTTCCTGCTCCAGCCCAGAAAAACAATTTTTTTTCTGACTGCTTAGGAGGAGGAATCAGTTTGGATGCTTCATACCTAAAATCAGATCTGCAGCTGACCCTCCCTGAATTAAAGTGCATATCCCTCATTACTGGAAACATCAGCAAATACTCTAAAAACTGTCTGTCATTTAAACCATGTTCTCTTTGTCTATGCCTTCTGCATACACTTTAATTCTCATGGCAGAATTGTACAGCCAATATCTTTTTTTAAACTGACTTTTTAAGGAAAGGAAATGGAGGCAGGAAAGCAAAATATCTTTCCCCAAGCCCATAGGGATGGCTGGGCTCAGACTTATCCCTTCTGCATCAGGGGACTATTTGCTTTCTCTAACAAGTGGAGGGAAACAGACAGATCCACGGCATGATTCAGCTCTCCCAAGGCATGGGCCACCTTGGGAAGTGCTCATCTTTTTCCATCACATACAGACAGCCAGAGGTGGGCAAGGTGCTCAACCAAGGGCCCCTGTTAAGTGCCTGAAACTGGGATCTCTGGAGAATTGTGGCAGAGCTGAACACAGCCTGAAGTGGCTTTTAAAATGCCACATTATTTAGCTGGACTGTTCACTTTGCTTTCTGTGACCATTAAATCAGAAGCCAATATTAAAATATTCTGTTCCAAATGCCAGGGGGTTGTTATTTGGAGGTTTTCATTCATCTCACAGAAACTCTAACTATCCTGCAGACCTTGATGAGCCCAAGTGGGTATGCTTTCTGCAGACTGCCTCCTGCTCCCCTCACCAACGTATTCTTCTTCTTTGTGCATACAAAATTGTCCTTGCTCATGGTAATGAGCACAGAAGCTTCTCTTCTTCTTGTGGCTTCTGGGAATACTTCCCTTTAGCTTCCTTATGAAAGTTGAGTTATGTTGGAGTAATATTTGTAAAGAATTTTGTTAGACTCCGTCTAATGAAGCACACCATCGAACAACCTTTTTAAATAAAAAAGACGAATGGCAGACTTTTCCTGAGCACCAAACTCACCATAGTACATTTAATGGGCTGCTACTGTGGGTTGCACACTGGAAATGCTGGAAAAAAGGAAGAAGAAAAGAGGTTTTCTTATACATGAGCAATGGAAGTTATAAAATTTCTCCCTGTTTGAAAGAAAATTAGAGCTTAGATCTTCCAGCTGCCACTAATTCACTTGTAACAAAGCATGATCAATTATTGCTATAAACAAAGCACATTCCAAAACAATTGTATCTGAGGCAATAAAACCACCCATTAGAACAGACACGTTGGACAGGCTCCAGTCAGTCTCATTTAGGCGAGTAATTTAGGCGAAGCTCCACTGCAATTTTAGGCATCTGGCCCAGGAGGGGAGGGGGAAGATGACAGTTCAGACAGCTGGATACACCCCTCTGGAGTCGTCTTCTGGAACCAGCAAAAAAGGGTGGGTGCTGCTGAATCTGTGGGGGTGATGCAGGCAGTCCTGCACCGGTGCCTCCTGCAGCTGCACAGGGCAGGGGGACGCTGTCCTGCCACACCGCAGTCCAGCAGGTCAAGGAACCACCTGGAAAATGCCACAACCAGGAAGGATGGGTAGCATGCAGCCTCAGCAGGACTCAGCTCCACATTGCCACCCCTAAGCTAGAGGTGGGCAGCTGGGGGACTAGGGCCACCTTCCTTTGCAGAGCCCACACAGGTGAGGTCTCTAAGGGCAGTTGACTAACCCTGCACACTCCAAATGGTCAGAGCGTGTCCCACCAGCAAATTCTCGTTGTGGCTCCCCTGGCACAGCTTCAGCTTAGGAAAGCTAGTACTTGCTCAGACAGTGCTCAGGCATGGCTTGGGGATGGCATGGGCCATAAGAAGGTGCAATCACTGTATTTTGCAGAGTAAGGGAATAGAGCTGTATGCTGTGCCAGTTGTCCTCAAGACAGAATAACAGTCCCTGGCCCATTTATTTGTCTGTCCAGACATAGCGACACATGAAGCAGGGTCTAGCAGACCAGCTCCCTTCCTCCTAAAAAAGTGCCTAACCCCAAGGCTTGACTGAGGTGTCTTCTAATCTGCTCCTCACTTGAACAGACACTTGTCTGCATGGCTACAAAGTGGATCAATTTTGGCAGGAGCAGTGGCAAAGTGCCATCATCTAGGATACTCTGTGGCCTAGCAGTTAGGACAGTTATAAAGTATTGATGTAGGTACAGTATCACATAGCTTCACCACCTGTGAAGTCCCTGGAGAAATGCCTCAAGTAAACTATAAGATTAAGACCAGTACTATTACCACCCTAAACCACAGTCCAACTACACAATCTCATCTAACTATTCAGGCTTTTCTGGGGTCAGTTCAGGTGGCTCTCTGACCAACCCTGGACTACAACAACTTCTGAGGTGACCTGCTCCTGAGAACAGGCATGCCTATATGTCCCAAAGAAAATAACGTTTGTCACTCAAGAAGGTCCAGGAAGTCCTGGAAAGCAAATGGACAGGTTTGCCTGAAGGTTGGATGGGGTTCAGAGTGGTGGGATCCTTGCCAAGATGACAGGAGGTGCTCTTACTTGGATGATACTCAAAATACACTTAAAGTCAGATATTATTATTAAATGCAGAGCTGCTGTATAAGTCTCTGATACTGACTGGCAATAGGTGCAATGACAAGGTATAAGAAATGTGGGAAGCATGCCCTGTTCCCACCCTTCCAGCTCCTCCAACAATCAGCAGATTGGAGATTTCTTGGCTTGGGGGATGCACCTGACTTTTGTGCTTGATTGACACAACTGACTGTATCTTCCAGCCTCTCTTTGTTTTTTACCTCCACGATATTTTTTCATGACTTCCATGATTTAACCATGTGTATGTATGAGAAGTTCTTCCTTTTGCTTGTTTGAAATTTCCTGCTAATAACGCCTTATAATCTGAAGATACCTGTATTCTAAAAAATAGTGAATTTTTATCCTTTGTTCACCTCTTCTGACCACCTGATGTCACCCCTCAGTCATCTCTTCTTGGTGTTGAAGGTCTAGTCCAATAAGTATTTCCTGTTACAGATGTTTTGTATTTCTGATTAACACTCTCCTCTGCAACATTTCATGTTCTCCCATATCTTTGTTCAAAAAGGAGTGACCAGGATGTACACAGCATCCCACAGATTTATAATGTAGAATGATTGTTCTGGCTGTTGTCTTTTCCTTTCTTATTATATAAACTATAAACTCCAGTGTATTAAAGAATGTTTGAATACAAATGAGTTCTCAAATGACCTCAAAACAGGGCTCACACTCTGAGTATTAACTGGAGACCATTGTGTGTAGGTACACTTTTCCACAGGCATAATTTAGAGACCAGTTTTGAAAGCTTGACTCAAAATCACCGGTATGACAAATCAAATACATTTTTGAGAAGGATCCTTTATCAGGAATTCCTGCATGTCATTTACCAAAAAGGAGCCATATCATTTTTGAGAAGATTAGTTTGTTTAACATCAGGGTTTACTCCATAAAAATAAATGCCTTCTTGTTTCACGGATCTCCTTCCTCGATTCGTTCCAGCTTGCAGCTGCTAACTTTAAAGGCAAAAATAAATGTTGGCTGTTTGGCTGGGTACTCCTGCAGGTCCAGGACATATGGCATTCATCTCTGCTGTGGGTTGACACTTAGTCCCAGTCCAGCCTGAGGTCCAGCCTCATCAGTGTCCCTGCAAATCCAGGCTAATTGACAAATTTCACACAGAGTCCTGAGCTCTGTGGGGAGGAGAGGTTGCAGGGCTCAAATTTGGTCAGCAATTTGCTGGGGCTGTAGACAAAACCCACCAGTGGCTCTGCTGAGCTTCTCCTTTTTCAGTTCAGTGTGGGCACTGTGTACCCCAGCCACATGTATCTTCCACACATGTTCACAGCTTGGGCAGAAAGCATGTGGGACATGGGACTCATTACATTCAAACCTGGCAGTCCCCACTTCATCTACCAGTATAACCTGTTACACAAAGCTTGTTCAACTTAACAGAAAGCCTCTTTTGCATTTGAAAAACTCATGCTTGCGACTGACTGCAAAACTGATAACTGAAGCCCAAACCATCATGCTCGTGGAGACCTTCTGCAGAGGGTGGGTTGCATGCACACCAGCCAGGATCTGCTATCCCCAGCACAAACAGAAACCGTGCTGGCTCCCTAAACAAGTGAGGTTCAGTTTGCAGGGCTGGCAGATGGAGAGAGGGAAAGAAGGAATCTCGGTCCTTATCAATGAGCATACATGATCAAAGACCTTCTGAAAGCCCTTAAGCACTAAGTATCACAGCAGTCTTTTCTCATGGTAGGCCTCCCTTTGGAAACACAATTTGTTTCTCTCATAGTTAGGTGATGCATAAATGTTGATTACATTGACCTAAACTTGCTTGTGCCTTGCTTTTTTGTACTACCCACCAGCTAGCTGCAGATACAGGTTTAGCTTGTTTAGCTTTTAGCTTGTACTCTTCAGGTCCGCTAGTTACCAAATAGCAGCAGTATTGCAGGTCCTGCTACAGGAGGTCAAAGTTTTGGGATGTTGTTTTTTTGCTATCCAGGTTATTTTTAAAAAATTGTACTTGGAGAAAAGGAAGTATCTGATTTCTGAAAATCAAATTAATCTAGGACCCACACCCAGACTGTCAGTGTCCTTTTGGGAAAAAAATAGGATAAATCAACAGAACCTTTTAGTTCAGATGCCATTTACTAAAATGCAACATTCACATCGTCTGCAAATAGCAGCCAGCTGAAACTTGTTGGAAGATTAAGTTTCAATTACAGCTGACATTTCCAAAACACCATGTGATAGAAAAGCCATTCATATCCCCAAACCCAGACAGTCATCTCACATCTCCCATTTCTGCACATCATCTGTTCAAAGGGTCTTTGCTGGCAAAAGCCGCCAAAGAGATACAATCGCTGACATTTTTGTGCTCTGGCAATCATGGGACTCATCAACTCCAGAATCAAATAGGGAAAGCAATCACACAGCACTCCTGGAAGCTTGCAGGATGCTCCAGTGTTAAGCACACATTGAAGCTAGCGTGATTTCAAGGGAGATATTTGTATTGTACAGGCAAGAGAGTGATATTTACATTCTTCCCCATTAGTTGCTGTAGAGGAAATGGGAGAGAAGAGAAAGGTGCTCACCAACAGGTACTACTGGTTTGGGGAAGAAAGGTCTGCCTGGATGTTTGAGTGTTGTTTTTTAATCTCTCATAGACCTCCTATGAGTCTCAGGCAAGCTGTTTATGCCAAATTTAACAGAGGATTACAGAAAGGCTTAGACAGGGATGGGTGGCTCTTGTTCTTATCCTTCTGAGCTTCCCAGGCTCTTGTGAGCAGGATCCACCAGTGATCTACATGGGTACGGAGAACATCCTCCCAGGGTAACTTCTTCTTAAGGTTCTTTGAGGCCACTTTCTAGTGACATACCTGCAAGTCGTAGCCACTTGACCAAAAAAAAAAAAAGGGGGGGGATTGGGCTGTGCATCTAAAATGGAGAGATCAGGCTGGTAAACTGAGAGGCCAGCAAGTGTCCAGTGATGTCCTGAGCTTGGACAGGTTGTCTGAGCATGAATACCCTGAATTCCCCTGCTGTCTCACAGAGAGTCTGGGGAGAAACACCTGGGTGTGTTTCACAGCTCATGCCTGCCCTGCTACCACACACAGCTGAGCTGGTTAGGTGACAGCATATTTGGATACATCTATACTGACTGCAGTGTAGACAGGCTTTTGAATTGTGCACTTATGGCTGGGATGGTCTGTTCATTATAGTCAATATAGCCAGTAGCCTTTTGCACAGGAGGGTCTTGGCCTGTCACTGGGGCTACTAGGTACTACCAAAATGTCATTTGAAATAACTCTAGTTATAAGAATATGGTATCCCTGAAAGTGTGTTCTGAGTATTTCTTGTACAGCTGCAAGACTTTTGGGAAATGGGACCCTTCCAAGGAATGGAGTCCTTCCACCATGTGAATGCAGTCATATGAGTCACAAAAATGTTATCTAAAACTGCCTATAGTGGAACAGATTTGTGCTCTCCAGAGTGCAACTAAAAATAAAGTAAAAAAAAATAAAGAAAGCTACAGGAGGAAGACTTGATGCCAGGAATTTTATTGTAATATGCCCTCAGCTGGACTAAGCAGCTTCTAATTCCACTGATTTAAACAGCTTTGAGGGACAAGCTCTAGGGTTAGGTAAGGGGCTGTTCTTAATCTGACTTACTTGAAGATTCACAACATACATCTGTCTTACAGCTGCAACAAAATGTTTATCTTCATCTTTGTGACAGGAGAATTACAAGATCAATTGAAAAAAATGTTTACATGTGTAATGCCCATCTCCCCTTTGCCTTGAAAAATGATAAATATTCTAAAACTCCAAAGCACTATTCATAGTTTTAGCTAAACACTCTCTTGACAAGCAGAAATTTTACAAAACTAGTTTGATATGGGAACAGGAGCTGAACTTCCTCTTTTTGGGAAGAGATATTATTTGGGGAGAGGTCTTGTCAGAGATCTGGTCTCTCTTGCTTAGGGCTATTCTGTACTAATAATGCTATTTGGACCAGCACTAAAATGGTCTGCCCCTGCATCCAACACAGCTACTTAGGCATCTCATCTTTCAAACACCTGATGACACTTGGCATTATTGAGTTGCATTTCCCGCCTATGTGAAGTTCCTCAAACCATTAAGATTTAGGCATTCCATTAATCATTGCACTAATGAGTATTTCCTACTGTTTTCTTTCTCCCCCCAATGTCCTCCCTGATAGCATTTAGCACTATTCAGATTAATTTGCACAGAAATGTTAAGTGCTGATAATGTACACAGCAGGGTTATCACCACCAGCTCCTTTCTCAGAGAGACTGATCTATGACCACAGCTAGGAACTCTCCCTCTGACACCACCTTTCTGACCACAGAAAAGTGTCTTTCATTCCAGGATGCTTTTAAAATAAGACTCCTGACCCAAACACCATCAGAGTCGTTGGGCAGCTTTGTACACTGTGAATGGCAAGACCCAGGAGCCCGTCTACACCTGCATCCAATGTCAGGATGAAATACAGATAGGCTGTGAATCACTCTCCCGTGAGCAGGCTTCAATGGGAGGAAAATCAGATTGAATAGATGTGTTTCAGCCAACCTACTGATATAAATGATAGAGAGATCAGGACCTTAGGGCTTGCCGTGGCCTGGACTGGTTTATATTCTGCACATGATTGTTGCTTTCCATGAACTTTGGATGCAGTGCTGCATGCCAAGAGCAGTACCAACGTGCACCTGTGGAGCTTCGGATACAGCTTCTCCAGAGGGAGAAGGAAGATGGTGGGGTAGATAACAGAGATTACCTGAAAGCCCAAGTGGATATTTAATACTTGTGTATGACAGATAAAAGTCAAAAGACAAAATCAACTCCCATTTGCATTTTATTCTCATGGAGGGTCTTGAAAAGCTAAAGTGGTCCTGCTGGGACTCTGGTCTGGGCTGCAATGGGTTTCAGTTAGATCATATGTTAGGGTTAAGGACATTAAACTACCTTGTTTACTTGTGCTGTTTCTTCTTCTTCAAAACCTCCACAGTGCTTCCTTTAAAAATGTGTTTAAGAACACAATTCTTAAATTAATATAAACAAAAAAATACCTCATTTTTGGCAAGGAAGCTGATTTACTTGGGCCTTTTCCTTTGATAATTTGAGTGTGAATACACAGAACACTCACTTGTTTTTCTTTATAATAAATCATTAGCATGTATTTGGAAACAAAACGGTACAGCCATTTCCTACCTTAGGCTGACCCTTTTTCTGATACCAAATGCACAGCTGAGTGCTTTCCACTAATACAATAATTCATGGAATTGTAGAATCATAGAATGTTTTGGGTTGGGAGGGACCTTAAAGATCATCTAGTTCCAACCCTGCTGCCATGGGCAGGGACAATTTCCATTAGATCAGGTTGCTCAAAGACCCATCCATCCTGGCCTTGAACATTTCCAGGGATGGGGCATCTACACCTGGTCCAGGACTCACCACCCTCATAGTGAAGAATATCTTCCTTATATCTAATCTAAATCTACCCTCTTTCAGTTTATAGCCATTACCCTTTGTCCTATCAGTACATGCCCTTGTCCCTCTCCAGCTTTCCTGTGGGCCCTCTGCAGGTACTGGAAGGCTGCTATGAGGCAGCTCCCCGGAGCCTTCTCTTCTCCAGGCTGAACAAACCCAACTCTTTCAGCCTGTCTTCATAGGAGAGGTGTTCTGTCCCTCTAATCATCTTCATGGCCCTCCTCTGGACTCACTCCAATATGTCCATGTCCTTCTTACGCTGAGGGCCCCAGAGCTGAACACAGTACTCCAGGTGGGGTCTCACGAGAGTGGAGTAGAGGGAGAGAATCACCTCCCTTGACCTGCTGGCCATGCTTCTTTTGATGCAGCCCTCTGGTTGGCTCGCTGGGCTGCAAGCGCACATTGTCGGGTCATGTTGAGGTTCTCATCAACAAACACCCCCAAGTTCTCCTCAGGGCTGTTCTCAATCCATTCTCTGCCCAGCATGTATTTGTGCTTGGGATTGCCCTGACCCATGTGCAGGACCTTGCACTTGGCCTTGTTGAACTTCATGAGGTTTGCACAGGCCCACCTTTCAAGCCTGTCAAGATCCCTCTGGGTGGGATCCCTTCCTTCCAGCATGTTGACCACACCACACAGCTTGGTGTCATCAGCAAACTTGCTGAGGGTGCAGTCAATCCCACTGTCCATGTCACAGACAAAGATGTTAAACAGCACTGGTCCCAATACCAACCACTGAGGAACACCACTCATCGGTGGTCTCTACTTGGACATCAAGCTATTAACCACAACTCTCTGAGTGTGACCATCCAGCCAATGCCTTATCCACCAAGTGGTCCATCTGTCAAATCCATGTCTCTCTAATTTAGAGACAAGGATTTGTGTGGGAAAGTATCAAATGCTTTGCCCAATTCCAGGCAGATGACGTCAGTTGCTCTTACCTTATCCACCAACGCTGTAACCCCATCTTAGAAGGCCACCAAATTTGACAGGCACAATTTCCCTTAGTGAAGCCATGTTGTCTGTCACCAATCACTTCCTATTTTCCATGTGCCTTAGCATAGTTTCCAGAAGATCTGCTCCATGATGTTGCCAGGCACAGAGGTCAGAGACTTAATGGCCTGTAGTTCCCTGGGTCTTCCTTTTTCCCATTTTTAAAAAGGTGTGCAATGTTTCCCCTAGAAACTAGAAAATAGTCAGTGGGAACTTCACTGGGCTGCCATGACTTCTCAAATATGATAGACAGTGGCTTAGCAACTTCATCTGCCAGTTCCCTCAGGACATGCAGATGCATCTCATCAGGTCTCATGAACTTGTGCACCTTCATGATCCTTAGATGGTCTCAGACCTGATCGTCTCCTACAGTGGGCAGTTATTCATTCTCCCAGTCCCAGCCTTTGCCTTCTGCAACTTGTGCAGTGTGGCTGTAGCACTTACCAGTGAAGACTGAGACAAATAAGTCGTTGAGTACCTCAGCCTTCTCCATATGCCAGGTAACAAGGTCTTCCATTTCCTTCTGGAGAGGGCCCACTTTTCCCTAGTCTTCCTTTTATCACCAACATACCTTTAGAAGCTTTTCTTGTTGCCCTTGATATCCCTGGTGGGATTTAATTCTATCAGGGCTTTAGCTTTCCTAACCTGATCCCTGGCTGCTCACACAATGTTTCTGTATTCCTCTCAGGCTACCTGCCCTTGCTTCCACCCTCTGTAGGTCCCCTTTCTGTGTTTGAGTTTGTCCAGGAGCTCCTTGTTCATCCATGCAAGCCTCCTGGTGTTTTTACCTAACTCCCTGCTATTTGGGATGCATCACTTCTGATCTTGGAGGAGGTGATCCT
>VZTL01055266.1:0-16514 GCA_013400535.1 Scopus umbretta | reverse complement strand
CTTTTAATGATCACATTATTACCATTTTCTTTTCTTGTATCATGAGAAAGAGGACCACATCAGTAAGATAAGAGTAGTGTCCTACATACTTCAGAAACATTATTTTCTTCATATATACTAGCCAATAGCAAATTTACTGTTTAACCACAAATATAGTATGCAGAAAATAGAGCTACTGTTAATAATCCTACTCCATGAATATCAGTTTCTTAGCTCTTTTTCTTGATTATTTCTGTAGGTCAGAGTCAGCCCCTATCTATTACTTTGCAACATCCACAAATAATGTTTTTATTACAAGTTTCCTAATAGACATAGTGAAGCATTTTCCGTACTGTTTTTCATCCTGGATAATTTGATCACTGTAGGGCATGTCTAAGTTGTGCATAAATTTACGAGCTTTGAACAAGGAAATTTACATGACAGAAAGCAATTTTGCCTTAAAAAACTATTAAGAAGAAATAGGACACATCAACAAAACATTCCTAGATTGTTTATTAAAGGACAGTGAAGCAAATTGAAAAAGGAACCACTTATGCACTTTGGGGTATATTCCTTCCTTAGATACTTTTGGTCACACTGAAGTGAGACTGAATCAGTGCCCACTGCTTATTCAGTTTTCTGTGTCAGGTAGAACATAGCAGGGGGTGAAATGAATTCATCTTTCTGTCTTCAAGTGAACTAAAAGCAATTTTAGTCTTCCCATGTGGTCACTTGAGGTGCTTGTCATGTTCAAGCTAATGATATCAGGCACCCTCAGGTTGTTTAAGTATTCATGAAGTAATTAAATTCTCATTAACATATAAATAAAAGAAAACTGAAAACAAGTTTAGGAGGCACCTAACATCTGTTCTAATGCTTTTAAGTATTAAAATGTGCCACATACAGAAGGAAAAGTGCATTCTGTTCAGAGAAGTATTTTGCATAGATTATTTATAGAAACTGTAATTAAACTGATTTGGCATATTAAGTAAAGTTAACAACAAAGCAGTATTTAGGTAGTTCATGTGTCTCTGCCACCTAAATAAGGAATTAAAAATAGGAAAGGGACAAGTAAAATTAATTTTTGTTTGTTCTGACATCCAGATAAAATGACAAGAACAATTGAAAAATTACTCCTTTAGAATTAGAGAAATGCAGAATCTCACACTGCAGGTATACTTCCAGCTTCTCATTCAAAATACATTGATTTTTAGAATAAAAAAAATTACTGACATTTGAAAAAACCCAACAGTTCTACACAATGACTCATAAGTTAACCATTACATGTCTATAAATTGATTTTACTGCACAATTCTATCATACGACTTCAGATTTCAGACAACCTTACACTCTAAAATGAATTCATCTTTCTAAAAATTTACTCCTTTACATATCTTTTTTTTCTAAAAATAATTAGAACAAATATATTTTACCTATAAGCAGCATGTGTGCCCACTGTTCCATGCCGCTGCAGTTTTCTGTATGATAGAAATAGCCAAATAAACTTTAATAATCTTGAACCATAGTTTGAGATTGATAGGCTGTAAAGTGGCAAAGGAGATAGAAGAATCTTTGACAGAAGAATCTTCAGAATAAGTCGAAATAACCGCTTCATCAAACAGAGGCATCTGTGGAAGAATGAATTTCTGAGAAGTAAATCTTTCAAATATATCTTTCAAGTGCGATATACAGAATCGATTGTGTTCTTTTCTCTTTGTAACAATCTCTGCCTTGTTTTTTTGTAACCTATATTAAAATGTATTCTGTTTCAGTAGTGTTATTAATTCATTGTGTTCTTATTGACATAGTAAAAAGTACATAAGATATATGCTTGTACTGCCCTTACTCTTAATAGAGTGGAATGTATAACCTGAGAAATTTAACATTTTTTACTGTTTATTTTATACCATTCATTTCAAAAAGCAGTATTTCATGACTTATTCAAATTCTGCATGCCTACTATAATTTCTTCGTGCTGTGATGTCTACTGAGGGAAATGTATGCCAATTACGCAATGTGTTTGATGCATGCTGAAAAGGATGTATTGCGAAAAAGGGCACATAGACCTACCTGAAAGAAAAAGATAAACCTATTTTTTCTGCTTTTAATGGTGGCAGACAAAAGACAAGTAATTTAAAAATAGCTGCAGTCAGTTAGCATTATACACATAAGCAGCTATTATTCTTTTATGAAGAGTGCTATTCACCACTGGTAACAACAGGTACAAGCAACAAGTGAAAGTGTTTTCTTCTTCATTTGGTTCAAAAATTGTTGGTCAGCTCATATCAGTATCAGACAACTGTTATGATTAGCAGAGAATAATATTTTCTTAGGCATTATAACTATGAAAAGAAACCATGTGCTAATAAAACATTATTACGTTTTATGGAAAAAATTATATGCTCCTATTTATCCAAAATCCATAGTGCAATGAAGACATTAACTGAAGCCTGGATAATTGTAATCTTATACTGGTAAAAACTCATGAAAGATTAATTTGGTGACTTGTGAAACAGGAACTAAGACTCAGTTCCTACTTGCCTACAAGACAAGGAAATTAAATATTACAAGGCTTGCTTCAGAGAATGTCTGCCCCAGAGCAATTATCTCTGCTTATCTAGGTATCCCTACTGATCTTAGATTATCTCACAAAACACATGAGAGAAGTACTGCCTAAACAAACTCTAATCTTTTTAGGAACCTGTAGATGGGGAACAAACTGATGAAGTCTAAGTCTGTATGAATATAAAGCACCAATATTGGCATAATCTTTTTTTATGTGGGGATGGGTAGTGAGTATGCTGTTGCATGCAGTACTGGTTCTAAATTACAGCTTATATTTTACTAATATCAGTCAAAGCTATTTTACAATCTTCACGAATAGTCTTTCATTCAGAACTAAGGAGTGGTTGTTCCAGGGCTGAGTTCTGATGGAGAAAGATGGTAGATTCAATACTTGTTGACCACATTAGATAAGTTTCATGAAAATGCTACCAGTATCATTAAATAAAGACATATTAGTATATATATCTTAAAACAAAAAACAAAAAAACAAACAAACAAAAAAACCCCAAAAGGTTTAGTCATATTGCTGTCTGGAATCAAAGCAGAATCTAGAGAATTTATAACTCTCTCTGGCAAAAAAATTTTCTCAGCTGAGTTTGCTATTAAAGACTCATCTGTCCCTTTAACACATCTTCCACTGCCAGACACAGTTATATTAAACTTTACACTGACCAAAAAGGAAGTAATCAGTAGATCAGACTGATTATTGAATTGTACATGTACTTTGCTAAATAAAAAAAAATAGCCAGACCTCGAAGACTCACTTGACCATCTACACTGTACTTGGAAGCTCACACCCTGGCTGTGTTTCAGACAATGCCAGATTTCTCTGAGGTATAAAATTTCCAGAGAGAAGTAGCTTTATGCATGTGAATGAAGCTACTCCACACCACATGTCTTCAAGGTCATGACATAATATTTTTCATTGATGAAACTATACAACTGTTTCATTCTGAAATGGAACAAAGTGTAGCAGGGTATACAAATCTTTTAACATTCCTTCATGTGAGGCATGCTTGGACAAACTTTAAGGACATTACATTCACATAAACTATAGTCTTCATTTTTTGCAAGCAGAAAACATGCAGATTTCAAAAGTTCAATTTAATTTGCACTGTCAGTTTGAATGATAGGTCTAACTTTAGATTCAAAACATATTCAATTTAGATGAACTCTCATGAACCACAAAGTAAAAAGATTATTCATTGTGTAACTGAACAGTAGAACGACTTAGCTCCATACAGTTTTGTAAATATTTGAGTTCTTTATGTTAAAAATTGAAAGGGAAGGAGAATTACATTACGGCTTTTGAACCTCAGATCTGCAGTACCAATTACTGGTGAAACAACCATTGCTTTAGAGATATTCGGAAGCAGTACACTAATTTGCTTTCCAGATGTCTAATGGAGATACAGAGTAAATTAGAATGAGGAGGTAAAAATGTACAGAAATGTACAAAATTCTATGAAAAAAAAACACAGGATCTGTCCAGATACTATTAATGACAAACATTTTATTCTGATAACTTTCATAGAATTCCCCTGGCCTTGCGGAAGACAGAATAAAACAATATAATAAAAAATAATTCTTTCCACCTTCAGCAATAATAATATTTTCTAAGAATAACAGGCAATATGGAAGAGACATAGCTTGCATGCTTTCTTCCCGAGTGTCTTAGTTATTAACCAGATGTCAAACTAGGGTTTATTTAGTATTTGTAAATAGTACAACTGAATTAACAATTTTAGGAAGGTTATTGAACCATCACTGTGTTTTTTTTTCTAAAAAAAAAGCTGAACTTATGCTCCCTGTGAGAACAAACCCAGTAACAATATCTTAACTGGTTATTATTAAAATAGGGCATATAGTTTTAATCTTTTTGTCACAGTATTATTTTCTGAACTTGAATAAATCACTAAAAGCAAAGCATTCAAAGTGCTTAAAATTAAGCATCTACATTCACATTTGATCCAATGTAAGACTGTTCTTTACAGTGTATGACTTCTTTCAAATGTCCAATGTAAAGAATGATGGGGCAGTCAATCTTCTTCTCCGTATACGAAAAAGATTACTACCTGAAATACTAACCGTACTAGTCCCACAAGTTTCTTGTATTTCTTTCACATTTATCACCTATATATTCACACACTCTCCATAGTCTCAGTGGAAAGGAAAAAGGATTGTGGAAGAAAAAGTCTTGATAAAGCTATTCCTCTGCTGGCTTATTGTTTCAGTTTGGATCACGATTTGTCAAGTTACTCATATTAACAATCCTATTACATGACCAACCTGTGCTGGCTACATACATGATGTCCATATCATGGCTTTAATTACCTAGACTATCTTCCAGTTGAAAGGGGAAAAAAAAAAGATAATTAAACAAGATTATAATTCATTAATAACATTTGTACACCACTGCCTAACTTCAGATGCTGAAAGAACTTTGAGAATAGCAGTTTAACTCAATTGAGTTAAGATGCCAGAAACTGACGCAGGATTGGAGCTCAATAATTTGGATTTCTGCTTATAACCTTGGTGAAATTAGGCTTCTGTGTCTCGATTCAACTGGAATTTAAGAACATTTGCTAGGGTCCTGTGTGCATTCCCTCCTAGGTCTTTGGCTGGCTGAGCTGAAGGTCAGATTCTTTGCAGATAAGAGCTGTTGAAAAAAAAAAAACAAAACAAAAAAAACCCCACCACAAACCCAAATAAAGCTAGGAGTGAAGGCTTGCCTCTCCTTCTGAGGCTGCCTGAATCTGAGACTCTCTTTTGGCACCACTTGTGCTACATTGCCAGTGAGCCACAGGTATGTCAGTGCGTGCTCTTGTACCCTCTTGACTTTGACACTGATCCTGACCTTTTGACATGGCTTCCTGGCTTGCCAGGTGATCTGTACCTGACCCTGACCTCTGTCTCTGGACCTGATCCTGACCTGGATTTGCTGACTTACCACCTTGACTCCTTATCAGTGAGGCCACTGCTTTGCCTATCTCTTTTAACCTTCAGCTCCCAGCTCACCTTCCCTCATGAAGCAGCCTGCCCTGCTGTTCCCTCACAGGACAAGATTCTTCTCGGTGTGTTCAACACATAATAAGGATCATAGTTTTGCCCAGTGTATTTGGTGGTAGGGAGCAGACATTTTTCTTTCACTATATCAGAGACTGTTTTGTTCTCTCTTCTTTCTTGTCACAAGCCTAGCAGTCCCTTAAAACCCACAGGAGAGTGCCAAAACCAAATCCTTACTATGGTTCTATCTATTTAGACAATAAAGTTCTCAGCATCCCTGAAGTACCTTCACTTGCTTTGTGTCCATATGTAAAAGTCCCTTTTTCAGGTAAACTTCAGTTTTGGAGTGGTTGCTCCAGGATGTCAGGTGATTCCAGCAGGAGCTGCAGTCTCAGCTAACCACGGCACATGTGGGAGGGGAGTTGCATGTCAGCTCTTCCTCCAAACTCACCTTCAGTTTCAAATATAATGTTGGAATCCACACTGGGATCAAACAGATATAAACCTATACAATGAGAAAACAAAGCACATAAATTACTTAGAGTTTTGGAGTGATAGTATTTTAAAAACAAAACAAAACAAACCAAACCTGTGAGCAAAATAATTCTTCCCAAAAAGAGTTACTATTTACTTATAGAATATTTAAGTTAATCAGTCAAAAAGAAATAGATGTAGCTCGGTTGTCCAAGTAAATGACAGAAAAATGGCTAACATTCAAAATAAATGTGAGATAATAGAAAATCAGTAGAGCAGATTCACAAACATTATTTTATTCTATTTTAAGTAATGAATGCACTTTTCACCAATTATCAAAGGGAAGTCCCGTATGAAATCTCCAAGTCAAGACCAGGTGCATTCTTGAAAAGGATTTTAACCTCAAACAAAAAGAGTGGAGATAAATATTAGAGCAATTCTATGACCTATGCTACATAGGCAGTCAGAATAAATGATTTAATATTCTCTTCTGGCCTTAGAAGCAGTTCATCTGTCATAATCTGTAAAAAACAAAGACACTTTACAAATTATTTCCAAACTTTAAGAAAGCAAAAAGTAATTAAGTAAGTGCATAGGATAACTAAACAGCATCAGGTAATCTGATCAGGTCTTCTCTTTGTTCCACTGACAAAGATTTTGGATATTAGAATTTCTCACAGTTTAGAATATACCGTTGTTTCTTCTCTGATCATGAAAGAGAGGAAAAAGATCACTTATTCATTATTTTTATGAGATTAATGGATTCCACTGCTGGAACACTTCGTAACTCAAATGTCTTCTTCACAAGTCTATGGGGCTGGATGGCATACATATGAGAGTACTGAAGGAGCTGGCAGAGGAGCTTGCCAAGCCTCTTTACACAATTTACCAGCAATTCTGGTTAACAGGGGAGGTCCCAGGTGACGGGGGCCTTGTCAATGTGACACCCATCTACAACAAGAGCCGGAAGGAGGATCTGGGAAACTACAGGCCTGTCAGCCTGACCTTGGTGCCGGGGAAGATTATGGAGTGATTCATCCCAAATGTGCTCAACAGGCTTGTGCAGGTCAACCAGGGGATCAGACCCAGCCAGCATGGGTTCATGAGAGNCCTTGTATCAGGAATTAGTGTGGCCAGCAGGAGTAGGGAAGTGATGGTGCCCCTGTCCTTGGCACTTTTGAGGCCGCACCTCAAATACTGTGTTGAGTTTTGGGCCCCTTGGTACAAGAAGGACATTGAGGTGCTGGAGTGTGTCCAGAGAAGGGCAATGAAGCTGGTGAAGGGTCTGGAGAACAAGCCTTATGAGGAGCGATTGAGGGAACTGGGGTTGTTTAGTCTGGAGAAGAGGATGCTGAGGGGAGACCTTATCGCTCTCTACAACTTCCTGAGAGGAGGTTGTATTGAGGTGGGTGTTGGTCTCTTCTCACAAGTAACTAGTGATAGGACGAGAGGAAATGGCCTCAAGTTGCATCAGGGGAGGTTTAGGTTGGATATTAGAAAAAATTTCTTTGTTGAAAGAGTGGTGAGGTATTGGAACAGTCTGCCCAGAGAGGTGGTGGAGTCCCCATCCCTGGAGGTGTTTAAAAAATGTGTGGATGTGTCACTTTGAGACATGGTTTAGTAGGCATAGTGGTGTTGGGTTGACGGTTGGACTAGGTGATCTTAGAGGTCTTTTCCAATCTTAATGATTCTATGATTCATTAACCTAAGAAGTCATTACAGAATAAAATAAACAGATTTTTAAAAAAATTGTTCATTCTTACAGAAGCTTGTTTAATTTCCCCTGTTTCTCTGAGGCTCTAGACAATATTACAGTATCTTAGCAGTTAGAAAGTTATTGTATATTATGGGATACTGTAAATATTTAAACCCAAAATAGTGCATGAAGCATAGCATAAAAGCAGAGATAAATTATCTAAATGATGAGCAATATTACTTTGGATTGCTTTGAAAGAAAGTTACTTAAGTTTTATCAGAAAAGTGGAAGGAAAAAATTGCGAAGTAGAATCAGTGAGGGCAAATATATCTTTATCTTTGTTTATATTTCTTTGAGATAGTCTATGAATATATTTATTGACTTCCATCCCCAAGTTTCTAGCAGTATACAGACAAGTTGTATGGAGTGAGGTCAGTAAAGGTAAGACAAGCATGACAGGAGCACAGATTTCTTTGTCATGCGTATAATTCTCAAATAAATCAGAAAAAAAAATGCCAACAGTGGCACAGAATTGGACAGAAATTCATACATCCTGTTCACTCCAGCACTGGGCAGAAATTCATACATCCTGTTCACTCTTACTAACAGAATTGCTAGGAAAATATAGTCTACACCTTATGCACATAAATGAAGGAATAAAATCAAATGTACAGTTTTATTTAGTTAAGGTCACAGAACCAAAGTCATCCTTGGAGCATGATGTTTCTTATGTTGATTACTTCCAGTGTGGCAAAAGATTGGCCAATATTTTTTCTGCCAGAAATTTGACAATTTCTAGTTTTTATCTTAAGTCACTGGAGGTGGTCTTTATTATTCCTTTTTCTGTTGGAGTCAAATAATGTGTTTTTTTTCTTTTATTTTTTTGTCTAGTCTATTTGTGTAAGACTTATCTGGGGTTATTCTAGAAATATTCTTTAACCTTTAAATAAATACTTTATTGATTTAATTACTATGAGATAAAATATATCTCTTAGGTATTAAAACTGTGTTCACACATGCCATGTACCACAATATTCTCAAACCACCCTTGATTTTTGTAAAATTCTTTGATTTTATATAAAGGAAATGAAATTAAAAATAAACACTTTTAAAATTATCTATTCTTTTAATGTATTAATGAAGAAAAATATTTTGTTATTGATGCTGTATAACTCTAGCTGAACCTGTAACACATGCAGTGAGATAAAATTATTGTAGAATCATAGATGGAAAGGACCTTGCAATGTCATCTATATTCTAACTATATCTGAATATATGCTTAATTTTTTTTTCATCTATATTCTCTTATAATGTTGTATTAATCAAAATCAGATTACATGTAAAACATATGATGGATCTGAATGATTTAAAAGAGGAATTAGAGACACATTGTTCCCAAGTATCCAAATTAATGGAAATTTTAGAATCTTTTCAGGGGAAAAAAGTCCCTTAGATTTTGTGTGACTAAGAGTATAAGTTATATTTTTTTTAGAGTAAGGATCAAACATCAGTTTCCTCACTTTTCTTAGGATAATAGGATGATCACCTCTATTTAATTGAAATCCTTTTATATTACACAAAAAACACTTTCCAGGGACAACACATACAGTCAAAAGGAAAAATACTGTAAATGCAGTTTCTTTAGTTTATGAGTTTATAAAGGTACAAAGAATCTGCTAAAAGCAGACAAAACTGTTCTAGGACTTTTCACTGATCTGTAGCTTCTGGATAATTCTGGGAGGGAGTATGTTTTTTTGAATATAAAACAGAACTTGCGTATATATGAAACTGATCTATAACCCCTGGTATGGCTTTTAGAGACAAGTGAATTGATCTTCTTTAATAAGGATGACTTTGATATACTTTTATTATGCTGTTTTATTTACACATTATATTATTATTTTCATATGAATACTTCAGCTATATTGGATTTATGCTACAGGGATATACATTATCATCTAACAGTCTACTAGCATAGTCAATGATTCTTGCAAAGAGGTTTCTTGCTCCCAAATGCAAGGGTAATTTCACATTTTGCGTATTTTTTAGGCCAGACCACTACCTAGAGTTAGAAATGTCTCATTTCATTGACACAAGCAGTTCCTTTTCCATATACACTTACTTCCTAAAACTTACTGTTAAATTTATTCTTCAGAATTCTAAATTATTGAGTTTACTGACACATAGATTCAACTTTCTATAAAAAAAGCTTTCTTGAAAACAGCCACACAAATAGCTACTGAGTGCTCTGACAGTACCAGAAGAGGAAATACAAAACTCATTTTCCCACTCCGCTGGGGGACGTTTTTATTTTCACAAACAAGCAGCTTTAGTGTCAGTCTCTTCTATAGAGTTAGAACACAATGTTAGAATGTATTTATCAATTATACACTAGATACATTTCTAGCGGACCAAAGGAAGGACTGAAAGGAAGCTGAAGGGTAGTAATCCACATAAGGGAGGAATCAGGTCATTTTCCCAACAAGGTACTATGAAATAAAGGTGTCAAAAAAATTTGTAAGATAAAATACACCAGTCATAACTGGTATATTTATTTTAGCAATTGTGAATGACAAAGACCACAACATTCCCTCACTCCCTAAAAATAATAATAATAATTAAAAAAAATCACTCTCAACTTGTACCTCTATTTATACTATTCCCACAATTTCATTCTACCAGTACCTTGGAAGCAGCCAACCTTTTAAGTGTTGCTAGACTTTATTCCTTCAATAAACCATATGCATACTGGATGCCTGATTTTTTTTTAATTCTTACTTCTTATACACCCTGGATAGATAAAAATGGACCCAAATGCTATAATTATTCATTCCTAATAGGATTTTTAAAATTTAGAGTTAGTTCCTTCAGTTTCACTTCACCTGTTGTATACCATCAATTAAAGCAAACATTACAAACCCCAGAAAACTCAATCAATAGATTCTTCATTGCATTTTTATTGCTTCTTTGTGTGCATACGTGTTTTTAAAGGGGTGAAATTAATTTTATATTTAATATTAATAGTTCATGTTCATAGTCATTATGCTGAAATATGTTGCCTTTATGTTACCAAATTCTCAGCACAGAGATGTTTAAATTTCTTCTCCTGCTTGCAGGTAGAAACTTCTGCACACTTAGCAAAGCACTGATCGCATCCATGTCAATACGGCACAGCAATGACAAGCAAAGAAAATCTACAATCTAGTATTTACAGAGTTTTGCAGGCATAGATGTTGCAAGTTTAAATTCCCTTGGAGTAAAGAGTTTAGAATGAAGGAGTGCTGCAACCAGGGTGCATACACTGCATCTGGCAAATATTCTGTAGCACAGAAGGGTCATTTATGAAATTAAGAATAATGGTAATAGGTGAATACTTTGAAATACAAAACCTCAGAAGGGTTTTTCTTTAGGCTCTATTTAACAACTCTGAAAAGGGGATTTGTCTCCTACTCTGATATTATTACATTCTTCTTCACTGGTAGATTATGCCAGTATTCTTACATCTTTTACATTTTGTACAGAACACAGCATGTATTTACTGAAATAAACAAAGATGTATTTTCATGGCATGACTCTTCTCTGACATTCTGGAGAGAAAAAAAGGCAGATATATATGATAATATTAATGATTCAACAAAAGGAGTTTTAAATGAATGGAGTAGATAAATTATTTCATCAGCTAATAAAATATTGGTTTGTAGTGAGTTCATTTTGCAAAAGGGCTGTAACAGTCCTTATGTTTACATTGCTTTACACTCAGTCTTTAAATGGGCTTTTGTGCTCTCTCTCCTTCTCTTTTTCCAAGAAAAGTTAAAATCTATGTTTGCAGAAGATCCTTAGTATTACATAAAATTAAACACCTCAGGTTGTAGGAATATCTTTTTTTTTCCCGGTGAAATGGCATTCGTATTTTGCTGAGATGTAAAACGTGAGAAAAATTGAGACAGTAACTAGATTGTAATCAAACTTAATCACACTAGAACCAGAAGGGCATAAACTAATTGTCAGTTAAGTTCCTCAAGAAAAAGATTGTCAGATAGCCAAAAAAAAGTGACAGAGAACTCTGAGTATTAGGATTTATGTCACCCAAATAATTTGTCTAACAGTTAGGTACACATAGTTATAAAGTCTAATCAAGAAGAGGTAGTCTACCTCAAGAGGTATCTCAACCAGGATGTGGTTGGCCACCTTTGTTGCAGGCACAAACTGCTGACTTGTGTTTAGCTGTTTATTGTTGCATGGGTTTATTCCTCCCCTTGTCTAGGACATTGCATTTGCTTTTGTTGAACTTCATGAGGTTTCTGTTATGTGTCTCTTAGTAGTAGTCCTGTCCTTCAATATATGGACCATTCTGATGAGTTTGCTTTCATCCCCGAACGTGCGAAGAGTACACTCCATCTCACAGTTCAGGTTGTTAATAAAGACATTAACCAATATTGAACTCAGTATTGACCCATGAGAAAGATTAATCGATTTCTTACTCACCAGACCCTGAAAGCCTGTTTCTCAGGCAATTTTCTATGCATCTTATTTCACCACTTTGGCTATAACGATACTATAGGAGACCTTGTTGAAGGCCTTTCTAAGTCAGAGTATACAACATCCACTCATCTCCTTTTGTACACAAAATTAGTTGTCTCATCACTGAAAGCCATCAGGTTTGTCACACATGATTTCGCTTTGCTTAATCCAGTCTTATTGTCCACAATTGCTTCAGGACCTTAGATATGGCTTCCAATGTATCTGCTCTATGATTTTCCTAAGGACTGATGTTAGGCTGACCAGATTGTAGCTTCTCACATCATTGCCCTCATTAAGATAGGTATAATATTTGCATATTTCTAATGATCATAAACCTCCTCTAGTCTCCATGACCAAAAGATGATACAGCATTTCTTCTTTCAATGGCATTTTCCAGTTTCCTCACCACCCTGGAATGTACCCCATCTTGTTCCAAGGACTTTTGTATGTCCAATTCAACTCAGTCATCCCTGACAGAACCCTCTTCTACCATGGGAAATGCTTCCCTCCCCTAGAATCTGACACTAGGATCTAGGATCAATGATCTTCAAGGTCTGAGGATGAAACGTAACAGAAAAGATCAAGGCAAAATCTTAGCATTTAGTATATGCTTTTTCGCTTGTCCTTTGACCTATGGTTGCTGCTGTCAAGACTGCCATCAGACTTCATACACTGAATAAATTATCCTTATTTATGAGTAACAGGTTCAGCTTAGTAGCTTGCCTAGATGGCATCAATTTTTTTTTTTTTTTATGTTCTCAAGAGATCTCCCTGCCATGTTACCCTTCTAGCAGTTGTCAGGATGATTACAGTTCCTTATGAGAACTGAGGCCTGAAAATGTGAGGTTTCTTCCAGTTGTTGAAAGAAGTTTTCATCAGTTTTTCTTGACCATGTGGTCTGCTGCAAATACCCTCCATCATGTCACTTGTGTTAGTCTCTTTTCTGGTCTTTCTGCCCACCCTTCCAATGCCCCTCTGAGTCCTAAGGTTGACAGCATATCTTCCTCCAGCAGAGAGGTAGTGATGTCCCTGGTATCCCAAGTCCTTCACTGGGAGGGGTTCAGTGCTGGTGGTTGAGGGTTTCTTTTTCCTCAGTCTTGAGGTCTGCTTGGGGTTATCTCTGTATGTCTTATCACAGTCTGATTCTTTTTAATAGGTTCCCAGCTAAAATTTGAAAGTTGCACAGTAGCCTTCCCCTGCCTCAGACAATAAGGGCTATTTTTTTATTATGCTGTGACAACATTAGGATTTCATACCTTATGTGATATTCCCAGGATTTAAGACACAAAAGCTCAAGCAACAGTCACATACAATGCTTAATGTTCGTAAGTATTGGAGAAACAATACTATTTTCTAGGCTGAAATGGTCAGGAATATGTTAAAGGTAAGAAAAAATAAAAACAACACCCAAAACAAAGCTTGGGTTTCCTCCAAAAAAGGATTTCAGTCCTTAGGTGGTGCAGGGTTCAAATTTTGAAATTTAGCTTCCAAAAAAATCACAGCTGAGATTCAAGATTTATTTCTTTTTTTAGTTGTTTGCATTTTTTTCGTTTTTTTTTTTTTTTTTTTTTTTTTTCNTTTTTTTTTTTTTTTTTTTTTTTTTTTTTTTTTTTTTTTTTAATTGATATGGATGAGAATCAATTGTTCCTGAAGGTTTTGTCTGGGGTTTTTGGTTGGGGATTTTTTTTTTTTGGTTTGGGTTGCTTTTTGGTTTTTGTTTGTTTTGGTGGGTTTGTTTGTTTGTTTGTTTGTTTTCTTCTAATGTAAGGAAGAAGAAATAAAGGAAGGGGTTCTGTTTGTTTATTTCCTTCTTTCCCTTTAAAACTTCCAAAGAGGAATTGAGGGAAAGAGGAAAATAGAGCAAGAGGGAGATAGAGAAGGAAGGAGACAGGGAGGGAGGGAGGGAATCTGAACAGACCAACAGCGCCTGGCACCTTCCCCATTGGCCACTGCCCACTACCTTATGGAGGAGGAAAGCACTTACTCCAGCTTTGAAGAAAGCTTCCTTCTCCTCTAGTTCTCCAGACCTCCCAGCTCATAGCCCAGTCACTTAAAGTCAATTAAAAGCAAAGCAATAACAAAAAGTGTTATTGTCTTTGTTTACTAATATACATCCATATACTCTCAGCTAGTGCAAACAGAACAATTTTCTGACTTTCTGGTCTATGTTTAACCATACAATTCCCTAGCAAGACTGAAAAAGAAACCTTGGGAAGGCTTAGGAGGCTATATAATGAGGACAAGAGGTCACCACCCAAGCACACACTAAGAATTTAAAGTTTGGTTCAATCTTTATTAATATTAATATATTGCATATGTCCTGGTTTCAGCTTAGTTCATTTTAATACATAATTATCCTTATAGTATAATGCTAGTATATTGAAAAATATGCTACTGAGAATAACAAAGGAGCATAGTATAGTCACAACCGTAGCTCTGAATTTCCTCATGAACAAAGAGACTGTCATTTTCAGTGTTTGATGGCTTCCTAGCATATAGTGGGTATTACCATAAATGAACAACAAAAATAGTAATTATTTATTAATAAAGAGGGATAATAAGTAGGAGTTTTAATGTTACAGTGTTACTATTAAACAAACACAATTACTGTAGTTTTAATGCATACCCTTCATTATCTTCTGTTGGCTTGAATACTATGTGTAAAAATGAAATTCTATGGCCTTTCTAATAAATAAAATTCACTGTTTATACTTTGCAGCCTTGCAAAAAGTAGCTGACTTTATCACTTGAAAAACATTCTGAACAATTTTGAATCATTCTCTGGGGACCATTAGCTGAATTCCCTTAGATATTTTGAGAGTCTCTGTTCTACATTCAGGTACCTGAAGATTGTCTAACTGTCCACCCACTCAGACCAAAGCATCTTAACTTACAAAAATATTCTCAATGACAATATCAAAATCCTTGTTAAAGTTGAGGTAAATAACCAGTTTCCCCGTCATCCACAAATCCCTTTATCTTATCATAGAATGCCATCAGGTTGGTTAAGCATGCAAATGCCTTCCCCTTCACATGCCCAGAAATATCTTCCAAGAGAACCTGCTCCATGATTTTCCCAGGGTCCAAAGCAAGGTCAACTGGCCTGCGCTTCCCTGTGAAGACCTCTTAGCCATTTTTGAAATTGGGTCATTCATTTGTCTCTCTCCAGCGATCATGAACCTCTCCCCATTTTCATAATCTTTCAAAGGTGATAGACAGTGGCTTCTATAGGACATCAGACAGGTCTCTGTGTACCTTGGACACTGCCCATCTGCTCCCATGGCTCTGAAAGTGTTGAGTTCCCTCAAGTAATGCCCATCTCAATCTTCATCCATTGCTGACAGCTTTCCTTGGACCCTGTCTCTAAACAGGTCCTAGAGGCTTGGGAGACCTTGTCAGTGAAGACTGGGGTGAAGAACACAATGACTGATAATGAGATTGACTGTAGAACCAAATCCAGGCCTGCATTGGGAGTGCTGTCATACCAGCAATGCAATTATCACAGTGTAAGAATGGGCATTAAGCTTAACGTATTTGTCACACAAAACATTTTTATGCTATCTGTGTCCACAACCTTATCATTTCCTCATACCAGAGGGATCAATCAATTTCATAAGCAATGTCTTCCAGGCTGTTTTTGAGATTAAATGGTAGGATAGTATTCCCAACACCTTAATCCTCACATGCTCATACACGTTCAGCTGCAACAATTTTGACATGCGGGTCATAAGGTTGATTTGAGAATAACCAAAGCAGTTCATAAGGTTAATTTGATAACATCCGAACCTGTAATCTGCAATCAGATGAAGTAAGGACCTCCAGCTGTACAGGTGGTACAAAGATACCCATGCTACCCACAACAGCTGGGGAACAAAAATAATCAGCTACATTGTTGTAGTAAATTTGCAGTGTGTACACAAACCCTTTGAAGCAAGGCACCTAAACACCTCCTGTAAGAAACAAAAGCAGTCAAAAATGAAAACGCAACCGTCTGCTGTGATCTACATTATTTAAAGTCTCATATGCAATTATGCTTATGATTTTGCATTAATTTCATTTCCCATGATAGGTTTATAATCTGTGACTGCTGAATTCTCAGACATGAATATTGATCTGTGACACCATGATCATCAGATATTTTTCATTTGGAATCATATATTCACTGTACTGGAGTTTTAAGCCTCATAATTGCAGTCTGTCAAAACCAAGGTACCTATACATTTCTGCAGTGGAAACAATGTTAGGGAGTAACTGCCTCTATCTTCTGTTAGGA
>VZTL01055264.1:0-14931 GCA_013400535.1 Scopus umbretta | reverse complement strand
TTCCTCCCTCTAGCTCTTAGTAATATCCAAGCCCACTCAGATTGATGGCGGTCCTTAACATACATATCATGGCCTTGCAGCAGATCCGAACAGCCAAGGCTGAGTATAAATTCTGAAGCACCATCAGAGATAGGCTACCTAGAAAGGCTACCAGAAGTGGTCCTTTCTGCTCCTTTTCCTCACCAATCATATAGAGTACAATGCTGAAGTCAGCTTCCCTGGGGTTTTCAGTAGGTATTTCTATTACTTGAGCTGGGAAAATGTAAGTCTGCCGGATGCACACTAAGTAAAAAAAATGATAAATGGACAGTCTCCTGACAGGTTCATTTTTACATCCAGGTGTTCACTTTTACTTCCACAGTAGCCTATGTTTCTACTTACTTTTGAGTGCTGATTTTTCAGCTCAAGTCCTTGTTGCAGGTTATTTCTGTTAGTCAGTTCCAAGTTTATCCAAGCTTTTCTGGCATTCCCTGTTTCATGGAAAGCCTTCTGATCAGGTTTTCAGTAGTCAGGTTGATTGTCATTCACTGATGTAACTTGCCAGGTTCATCCCATTTCCAGATGAGGAATGTTGCAACCAGACTTCCCGCTCCATCTGGAATTTTTCAACTTGCTCTCCCAACAAAGATTCCATTTTTGCCTTCAGATCATCTTTCATCCTGATTTGGGAAACTTTCAGGTTGTCTTTTCACTTCTTTAGTGGAGTGTCTCTCTGTTTTATATCTCATTTTAGTTCTTTGCGCTCTCATGCTAGCTTTTAACTGTAGCCTCCTTTGGTTTATGAGACCATCTCCACTATTCGCTCCATCTCATCTTAATAAAGCTAAGTAGCTCACCATTTCTTTCTTCGGAAAATGATTTTGCTCTGACATTTATGCCAATTCCTCTGACCTGCTGAAAGCTGTTTCCATTCAGAGTGGAGCTCATGAAGTGCATCTCTTTGGCAAAGTGGACTACATGATGCACATGAAATCTTGAGGGGGCAAATACAGAGACATGGAACAGGAATGGACTGCCTCAGTTGTCAAGATTTGCCAACTGCATCACATTCATCAATCTCTCTCTCAAAATCTCAAAATTTCTTGCCTGCACTGGTCCTACTGTAGGCTGCTTCAGAATCTCACGACTTGTTTTCTAACTTCCTGTCTAAAGTTATTTAAGCCCAGTTTAAACTAAATAGTTCTCATGCCACCATTGTTTTTTTAACTCATGTTTTCCCTCTTATGTTTTCCTGATGTTTTTAGATATCAATTGTATCTACTCTTATGATTAAATTTTGTTAAATTAAGTCAAGTTCTTCTTGCCTCACAGAAAACAGTGTCACCCTTCCCTGATCATTAGACAGAAATCTGTCCTTCCCCATGCCTGTTCCTGTCCAAAATCATCTCTCAACCACAGAGAAACTGAACAGCTCACAGTATTCTAGATGAGGTCTGATCAACTAATTTGTCTTGTGGCATCAGTATCTTCTTATTTCTAATAAAATATCCTACGCATAACTGTCTAAATTTCCATTTGCTCTTTTCATGCATCTAAACAGTGGCCCATAGCTTGCCTGTGATCTCTGCAGCTTGTACCAAGCTATTTGTAAGATAAATAGCTAAATAAATAGCTAAATAAATTTAGATAAATAGCTAAATAATTCTTTTAGCATAACATATTTTCCTCTGGATTTATCCACTTAGTTCTAGAAGATGGGAAGTTTAGAGAAACCTAGTTTACTTCATTGGTGCTCTATAATTTACTCAAATCTGGATAATCTAGGACTATTATGCTTCCACTGTTTATCAAATGAATTATCTTTTCACATTTTGTAGGGACAAATGTATACAGCAATATGTAACTGATTTCTTTAATGCAGAGAGCCAACTCCAAGGCCTTGGCCATCTGCTACCATTCAGCATATAATAACAAAGAATATAATGGAGTTAAATTAAGAATGGGAAATTGAAAGCTGGACATCAAGGAAACTTTCTGAGAGTGATTATATAGAGGTTTTGGAACAGGCTCCCATGGGAAGCGATGGAATCCCTATTTCTTGGCACATTTAAAGTTAACATGGGCAAAACATTAGAAATGACATAACAGAGAACAATCCTGCCTGATTCACAAAAGGACTGGATGGTTTCACATTTCTTCTGTTTTTGAGCTCTAGAATTCCACACCAGCAACACTGAATACGTACTAAATATTGTTAGGCTAGGAGAAATTTCCTCGGGTGTACCTGTGCAAAGGAATTTGCAGTTAGAAATATCTTCTACAGCAGGACTTTGGCCAGTGTGCAGAGAAAATTTATGGATACTTCCCTGCCACTGCAAAAATATGTCAGCGACTCATTTTTATTATATATTAGACCCTAAGAGCATTTCTGTCAGCAGCGTAGAGACACCTGCCTTCACTCTGGAATAGCACAAGCTCCAAGGAGAATATGCTGTTTTCTCTTCTCCTCTTCCTTTGGCTGTCTCACATTCAAGTACCAAACAGGCCCATGCCTGCTTACTCTGTGTGCTCTGATAAGAGCATAACCTGAGGAGGTATTTTAGTGTTTCAGGATGATTTGAAATTATGTGGGAACAGTTTTGTAAATACACAGGGAGAGACCTTGTCAAACAATCAAATTGTTTTTACAATCCAACCCACTCAATTATCTCTGGGAGTAGATGTAAAAACAGACCTGCTTAAATCAACAGAAAAATAGTACAAAGAAGATGTAAATCACTGGGTGGGGGAAATGCACCACATATTTTTATATCTGAAAACAGAAGATAGAAGTACGGTCACACAATAGCAGGATGCTCTTTTATAGTATAGAGAAAATACGCAGTAGTAATCTTCTGCCTTTCTTTCTCCCTTTTACCTCCCCCCAATTTTTTTAACAGATTAAGCACAGCTTGTTCCTTATAAATTCAGTTCTTCTACATCCTAAAGTCTATTCACCAGGTATTTGTATGAAAACTGTAAGTCAGTACCATACCATTACTAACAATATCTACTCTATCTTCTTAAGTGAAAGAGAAGGAAAATAAAGAGAAAAGAGAAAAGAACATTTATTTTTATCTTCATATGAACCTGTGAAGGCCTATTTGCACTGAGTATATTTTTCTAGCAGCAACGGAAATGTACTACTGCAAAATAATACCAAATTTCACCTAGAGGTGAAAAGGAAATACCTCACAAAAGCAGAATTAAGAGGAACCTAAGTAAAATCATCAGGTGTCAGATTTAAAACAAAATAAAGAGCTTTTCTTACAGTGAAGAAGTTAACTGCAGCCCAAAGAATAATTGTTTCAAAAACTAAGTCGATTAATTTATGGAGGATGGGTACTTCAGTAATTACTATAGACAATGACCCAGATACAGTCTCCAGCACTGAATTGCTAAATTTCTGATGGCCGAAGCCTGGTTCTTACTCTCCTTCGTAAGCATCCTCTGTTGGACATTATCCCTTGACAGTGAGAACAGTCAACCTTTGGTCCAGCCCAGCAGAAACTTCCTTTGTTCTGATATGAACTGTGCTTTTTTCCCCTTTTTTTCCACCAGCACAAGGTAAATTTGGTCTGCAAGGTTGCACTGGTGCAGCTGCAGCACTGCAAAGCACGATCCGCTCAGTGTGGACAAACTCTGTCATCACATGATACATGTTCTAATGTTTGCAGCTCTGAAAAGGAGTTTTCTGGCACAGACAATATTCTCATGTGGAGCCAATCTGCTTGTTTACTGTGCAATAATTTACTTTCTTTGAAAGATTAAAAGATAGGCTTTTTATGGTTCATGATAAACCTGGGCCTGAATCAGAGTTGAGGGTTGCATTCACTGCATTCCTGACAGGTCTCGAGGGTGCGTTGTGGCATCAGCTGCGGAGGAACAGCACAGAGCCCTGAACCCAGGCCTTGGCATTGAGGGGGCAAAAAATACTCCAAACATCGATACAGATAGCCTTAGAAGTTTTGTTAAAGTCAGATACAGTAAGAGCCTTAAATGAACCAGTAACTGGTTCATCTAACATCTTCAAAACAGCGTAAGTCAGCATGAGTTGCAAGGTTTTGAAAAACATTTCTGCCTTTGAGCTAGCTTAGTTGTTTGAGTCATCAGCTGAAGACTTCAGATGTGGTTTTATAACTGACTCCAGCAAATCTAAGGCCATGTTGTCTACGGACTGGATGACCCCATCTTTCTGCTCACCTTCCCCTGTGTGTCAGTGCTTTCATTCACGTGGCCGTGCAGTGATTTGCATCTGCTAATCCACCTGAAAATGAATAACTACTTTTTATGGGGCTACTTTTCAGTCAGACTGCAAGAGTGCGACCGCTAATGCTGACGCAAGGGGAGTGATGGAAGCGTGTCGTCAAAAGCAGGACCATCCTTTCAGCAGCAGCAGAAATGTTACATCTACTTATGCCGACTGTGAAATGGCACCCTTAGAGTATTATCTCTGGGATGTGTTTCTAAAAATAACAACCTTGCCATAAATCCTCTGTCTCTCTCTGAAAGCAGCTAGTACTGCTCTTCCAGACAAGTCTTAAAAACTTTAAAGTTTCTTACAATGGGCAACAAAAAATAATAGTCAGTTTTGAAAATGATCTTATATGATCATAATGCAGATGAATAGAAGAAACTTCTATTCTAATTTCCTAACTTTGTCCATGTATGCTTCTGTTGCCCTTTGATAAGGGCATTTGTAACATTGAGCAATCTGTTTCTTCATTGTTATTTTCACATAAATCTGAGCCCTCTTAGTGATACATCTGATCTGAGTGAAGTCAACGTAAATATATATCGAAATGTTTTTAGTCAGCTGCAGACTTTACCATCAATGTGCCAATAATGATTTTTGTTCTTAAGATGGCTCCAGAGATAAATGACTCATTTTATGCGATGGCAATAACTTTCCTATAGGGTGTTTGGGAGGATGCAATAAAGATTCCTTCAGCTATCCAGATGTTAAAATATCAGAGAAATTCACTCGTTTCTTCACAAAGCCAGATACATGGACTTTTTATGCAGACCTCTGTGTTAGTAGGGAAGACAGATTTTCTTTAAGTAAGCCAACCAATTTAATCATACTGCATTCCTAAATAGCCACAAACTTTCAGCAGCAGCACTGACAAGCTCAACAACACATATTTTGATCCTCTGGATGTCTGTCTGTGACTCATTTTCCTTTTCAGGGACATTTGGGTGGACTGGAGAAATGCACCATGAAGAAAGAACTGGAGATCAGGGCTCAGGTCTAAGGTGATGTGCTTCCTCACAACACTGAAGGCTCAGTGCATACCAAAACAATTTGACTTCCACCTGTGAAGGGGAGGAAGATTTATGCTCTTATCCAATTATGTATGAGATAAAATCTAGTGTCACTGTACTGACTCCATTAGGGTACTCTTTAACACAGCCCGAATTTTGACTTTGATTCACCTAGAGGCATAAGCTTGATTAATTTCCGTAGGTCTATTCCCATGTTTGATGTTAACTATGAACTTTAAATAGATTGCTGTATCAGGTCCATTTAGGGATACCCAACACATCTCAGGTTAAAGCTGTACTGCAACAGTCTCCAGGTCTGCTGGAACATACCCAGTGCAGGAGTGGACTCCGTAGGGTGTATTACATACAAAGAAATATGAGGATTTTGGGAAGCAGAGTAGCATGAAGAGGTGGCCATTAAAAAAAGGGACCTCTCCCCTGCCTCTCCCCCAAAACAAGACAAAGCAAAAGGAAGTTCTTTGTGCTCTTAACTATCATATTAGCTCAGAGGAGAGTTTACATTCACATTATTTACTAACAGGTGGCATATATTAGAAAATTGCAATGCAACAGTCGGCAGAAAACAGGAAAGCCCTCATTCCTCTTTGGAAGAGGGTTTTTCTATCTTCTTTTGTTGTTGTTTTTGTTGCTGTAACTAGTTTATACATTTATTTTTGCAAAGTAAGCCCAGTTAGTGAAAATTATTTTATGCTCCCTTGCTACAATACCAACAAGATGAAATCCAAGTTCCTGCATGATGTGACATGTAAACCATTTGTGCTGAAGCGACTGCCAGAAATGGATGGAAAGTTTCTATCCTGAAGAAACACTCAAATAAAATGCTAGTGTAATCTAAAATTATTCACTGACAGTAACTGCAGGATTTTTGTTTCCTCTCTTTTTAATCATCAGTTTAGCCAAGCCTAGTAGTCAACAGCTTAGAGCATCAGCAGAGAAAGTGATGTGTTTTCCCTTCTGATGTTCAGTAAATCTGAAAATGAGTGGTTTTTTTTTTAAAAGGAAGACATAAAACAATTTTGTTTGCATTTCACGGGAAAACAAACCCATCAGTAGTGCTGCCATCTAAGGTAAAGCACACATGTTTTCAAAGAAAGTATTATGAGTGTGTTACAAACACTAACATTTTGCCAGTTTCACTCAGATCCTTATGCAGGTCAGGTTTTAAAAGCTGGACAGCCTCAGCTCCACCTAGATGCTGTGATCACAACTGTGTGTGCTTATCTCGCGTGGCATTCTCGTGTGCCATGATTCAGCTTAATTTCCTTTCTTTAAGGCAGTTGGAAGTCAACAAAAACAGATAAATGGCTTATTTCTTTTTCATAATGTAACTTCAGGTTTCCGAGACAGCCGCTTGATCCTTTGCTCAGAGAAAGTTAGAACTGAGTGCCCATTTTTCTGCACCAGGGAAAAAAGTGACAGTTCATTAGCTTTTGGTATCAAATTCTAAAATTACACAGTCACATCAATCCACCTCCTCTGTCCTACGGAGCTTCTCTGTTATCACAAAGCCTATTCAAAAATTTCCCAAGGGCCAAGACCAACACTTGAAAAAGAGTCTAACTTTGTACGAAACCAAAAGCGTGCCCTGTTACTCACCATCTGAGGCACCCCTGCGTGACCTCGTTCTTTCTAGTGCTGTTATTTCAGACCTGTATCAGTTCTCAGTCTGACCACAGCTGGGAGTAGTGATCTCCACCCTGCCCTCCCAAGCCTGTGTAACATTAGTTTGAGTTATTCATTCACTGATAGAAATATCAAGAGGTTTCTTTAAATGACAGCAATATGCCTGGATGACTGATCTGCCAGAAGGATTCTTTAGCATTGTGGAAATAACTGGCTGTCAGAGGGAGACTGCTTTGAAGTCACCATTTGAGGCACCCAGAGTACTTGGGTTGGATCAATTTTTTCTGGCTTACTTTCATGGCAAGCTCTTTTTGTCCCATCTGAAGAGTTTCTTTGTGAGCAATGAACGAGACTGCATCTTGGGAATGATCTGATACTTCAAAAGATGATTCTTGTAGTTTATCTTGCAGTAAGCTTCTCTTCTGAAGGAAGTGCTGCAGAGCCCTTGTATTGATCACAATGATAGTGCATGCAATGTGCCTTTTATCTCTGGGCTGTCTGCACTATCACTTTTCAATATAACTCCAAAGCAAATCCTTGCAAGCTAGGACTTCTATTACTTGATATATGTGTAGATATATGCTGTCTTTTATAATGCAACAATTTTTCCTGCAAACACTTCAAAACAAAGCTGGTCCTGCTGAAGTCAATGGAAGTTTACTCACTGCCTGGCAAAGACTGCAATTCAGACTATTTTGGGAACAGTAACATCAAGTATATCTTTATGTTTAAAAAACAGAAGTTTTGTTTTTTTTTTTTTAAAGCTTTGTTTCCTGTACTGAGTTTTGATGGAGGGAAAAAAGAGAATTTGCACACCAAAGCATCTAGCCAAGGTAGAAGTTACATTCAGAAAGGAAAACTGATGGCCTGTGTCAGCTAATACACATTTAGTAAAAGTTTCTAACCAGCACTCAGTCTGTAAGAGCCATGAAGACTGACATTTAAAACCATACCACATTATCACATTGTAGGTTTCTACATACCCAGACAAAAGTTGATTTTGAAGGTGTTAAACACTTAAGTGTTTAAAAACCAATACATTTTTAACTTTAAAAAGTCATGGTCGTAGCTGGTGTTTTTTGATAAGGAAATAATGATACACTAAGTTCTAGGTGTGAAATCCATTATTTGTGCCTATGCCCATATGCTGTATTTGTCATTGGTCACTGAATAATTCAGTTATTTTAATACTCTCTAGCATAGCTGCAATAACAATTAAATGCTTGTGTGAACACAGTACAAACTTTCATGTGGACAATCCTTTAGTCTGAACAATTCCTGTTCACAGCAGTGCTAAGGGTACTAGCTAATGGGTTTTGAAACATGATTTCTAGCACGCAAGTATTAGATACTTGAGCATATGTACGTCTATCACATCGCAATTCCGGAAATGTCTTCTTCCAAGCAGGTCTTGGTACCTTTTTGCCTCAGTAGATGCAAATAGAGTAGACACTCTATTTCTGGATCTTTTGACCGTCCTTCCTATGCATGCTACATGATCATGGACAAAATCCTGCTCAGTTCTGTAGATATTTTTTCCTCGTTTTATGCAGAACTTTTAAAAAACACCCTGCTTGAAGCCTTACAACACTCTGCAGCTTTAGCTTAAAGAATCTAGAAATACTCATTGAAGCTGTTACTGACTGATAACTGGGAAATGAAGAATTACAGTAATTCAGGAACAACCTTTCTCTCCTTTTCTTCAAAGCTCTGTTTTGAGTTACAATGTGATCAATCCGCATTGACCTCAGCAGAGATTCTTTCAGCTTTGGATTAGGCTACATCCTACAGGCAATGAAAAAACCCAGCCCCAAAACATAAGTTCACATATGCTTTATGTGACAAGGATACTTTCCTATGTTTAGCAAGATGATGATATCACTTTCTGTTGCTTCCTGTCTTCATTCACAATGAAGACGGAACCCAGGATGTCATAGTTACATCACACAATGATGGGAAGACTCTTAAAGTGACTGATAATAACAATGGATTGCTTTTTATCAACATGAGCGGGGCTAATTTCTACAATAGGATGTAAAACGCAAAGTGGACTCCTTTCAGTTTCTTTTCTCAGCAGTTCTCCCTTTCCTGTCTTTAGCATAAGTGACACTGCCACAGCAGTTGTGATACTCAGAATACAAAATGGAAACAAAATAATTCATGAGCAGGCAACAAAACCAAGTGACATCCAACACGCATGCAGCATGGTTACTCTTCAGAGATGCTGTGCCAAGCTAACAGCAGCTGATTCTGGGGGCAGGGCCAGCAAGTGTGGAAACAGGGTCAAAAAGCGAGGAGCTGGCAGGGTTTCTCTACCAGCATTAATGCAGGAGAGGGCCAGACCTTCTGGGAGTGAGCTTCTGTCTGAGCCAAGGACAATCAGGAGAGCTGCTGGGAGAGGGGCAACAGTGGCAGGGGGCCTAGAGATACTGGAGGTGGTGTGATTTTGGCTGCCAGGTCCACTTGAGCTGCCTCCAGCGTAGCCCTATTAGGAATCATTCGGTAACATATAGGAGCAAGCACCGAACCCATATTCATAGAGATGGAAAATCAGCGGCATGGCAGTATGGCGTTTTCACAACTATATGTGTATTTTTTAAGGCAAGATACCTGGGGATCAGCAGGAGTTTTATTGTAAAACAGGTACTTCAGAAACTTTCACCCTACCTGTCTGGCTTAATGCGCAGAAGAAATCAGTATCATAACAGAAGCTAGACTGATGGAGTTTCAGAAAACTAGCACATACTTATCCTTCAGTAATCAGTCATGATTTAATTTAGAACTAGTAATCAGTAATTGATTACTTGTACAAACTAACCACAACAACTTCAATCCTGGCTAGAAAGAAATTGTTTTTGGAGACACAGGTAACTTCAACTGCAGAGATGGTTTTAGAAGCAGCATTATAATATGGAATAAAAAGCCAGAAACATAGAGAGTAAAGCACACTGCTGCGTTAAAAGAAAAATAAAAGGCTCCAGAAACTTACCACTGAGGTAAGAGCCATCTGAAAACTGTAGATTCGTGCAAGGCCAAAGTCAGCTAACTTTATCTGCCCACTACTGGTTACAAGGATATTTTGGGGTTTCAGGTCCCGATGCACCACACGATGTGAATGCAGAAAATCCAGTCCCCGAAACAGCTGAAGCATCATATCCTAGATATAAAGAAGAAATGCAGTTATCAAGACAAGGTGGCAAACACGTAAACTCCCTGTCATAATCTGCAAAACTAATTTAATAAATATTGACTTAAATATGTGCACAGGAGATAAAAACAACTACTAATGTAAAATGGACAGAATATTGCTAGAACCAGCTGACTTGAACAGGTGTCCTTATCAAGTTGGTGTATTGTTTCTAGTTGAATTATTTGAGATTGATTGATAGAAGTACAAAGACCGGTCAACATACTTGAAGGGAATAGCAAAAGCATGTCTGTAAATCCCAGGACAACTCCAAAAGAATACTGTCTAAAGTAAGAAAACACATAGTAGCTTTTTGCTCTTAACTTCAAACCACGCACCACTTTGCATCTCACAGGTTTATGCTTTGTCCTGCCCTAGTGAACTGAAATTTTATCATTCACTTCAACTGGCACAAGGATCTGTTTCAATCAGAAAAACTGTTTAAATGACAAATTTGTCAGGATTTAATGTTAGAGGGAAAAAGTTTAGTTGTATAGAATTTACTGAATAGGACAGAAACTACCTTTAGATCAAAGTTTAGCACTAAATCAGTGTAATGATCATAAGTAACAGTTCTCATTTTGCTTTCTGTTTTGTTATAGTGATGCAATCTTCTATGACATTTCCACAGCTGAAGAAACTATTTCATCTGTACACATGTTTTCACATTAATCTTAGTAACGTGAAAGGAATGAAACAACAGACTCAAAACTAAATACTAGAAATCCCCTTAATTCCAAATTAGAAGGATGCTGTCAACTTGAAAATTATGTTTGCAAAACAGGCAGCTACAAGAAGATGCTGCAACAAGTAAGAAACAAAAGGGATAAAGTTTATTTTCTGTATGCACTTGACTTAAGTTCATGAAACTCCAGCTCTGTGTTTGCTGGTGACATATGCGCTTTCCATAAGCCATGCAGCAGCGTGTCTGCCAATCCTGTTATTAGCAACCAAAATGCTCTTGGAGAGGTGGATGGCATGAAACATGAGAAAAGGAAAGAAGGATAAATTGAAGTTGGTTGCTTTTGTTCTTCTCGATGCACTTGGGCATGTTTCAAACAAATACTCAAGGGACACTATTAAAAGGAATGATATCTGTAAATGGGTTTAGATATAGCTCAAAACATTCAACTGATAACATTGCTTTAGCTGGGTGTCTTTTTAAGATACACATTATAGACATTGCTATATAATTTAATACAAAATTATTATTTTCATCTAATATTCCCCAATCATCTCCACAGAAAGTATTATAAAATATATAGATATTAAGGCTGGAAGCTCTAATCTGACCTCTGATAAAATATGGCCATTTCTATATATAGCCTATAACTCTGTCTGCCAAACAGTAGTAACAGTGGGCTGCTCAGAAAGTAGTCGGTTTTTCTTTGAAGACCCTGATGATGGAGATATTACTATGGAACTATGGATGCTGTGACAGCATTTAATTATTATCATCACCTCTGAAGAATGGTGATAAACTGAGAACCCCATTCCCTGTTAGCTGATGCCTTTTATTCCCTTTGCTTCCCCAGGAAAGATTGAGATCTGATAATTTTGATAACATGTATAATAGGGTTTGCACCTTTAAAACAAGTATACAAAGTGTATTGAATCCTCTTGTATTTATAGAACTTCCCTTTGTAGTTCAGAAATATGTGGAAGAGCTAGGACTACAGCTCTGCAGGTTTCAGTCATCAGCAGAATTAATACGTCATATCTGCTCACTGTGCTATTATAACTTAAATCAAATCCCAACCCTCTTTGGATCAGTCCTGCAGATATAAAGAACACACCAAGGACATTTAAGCACGTGGTTAAGTATGTACTTAATGGTTTCACTGAATTTGGGTCTAACTTTTTTATTCCAGGTAGACATCAGATAAAATAAGAAAGTAATTTAAAGAACTTAAAGATTAGTCAGTAGACCCCGGCAAGTCCCTTTTTGGTGACATTTCTGTATCCTACTCATTTGTCAAGTATGTAAACTCATTCCTGCAGTTACCAAACATATCAAGAATATTTTTTTCCTACAACTGATGCTGGTTTTGTTTTGACCTTCCTCAAGCTCAGCAAATGCAATTCTGCTCTGCAAGTTGCAAGTTGCAAGTTGCAAGTTGCAAGCAATGTCTTCAATTTCTAAATTCAGAGTCTTCTTCCAGGCATGAGTAAAAAAAGAAGAAAAAAAAAAGAAAATATTTGAAAATGGAAACTGGTATATCTTTCCCTCCCCTCATAGGACTTAAAAGATTAATACCATTTACTGAAGTTCTTTTCACACACAACAAATGAGATGTGCCACAGAAAAGCGTACCAGGAAAGTGCAAATTTAAAAGGTATTAGAAAGCGGAAGGAAAACTGGGGGAAAAAGTGCTTTATTTCCTCTTCCAGGAAATTCAGAGTTAGTCTAGTATTCATTTTGGACTGTTGATTACGCTCTTTTGCTATCCCTTATTACTTACTATTACATGTATGAATAGATTTCGGTTCAAAATTCTCTTGCAAGCACAGCCCAAAGATTTGTGTGTGTAAAGAAGGTCACTTTGATGTAAAAAGACAGTTTTCTATTTCTGATTCATTATTGTCTTTTTTTTTAAATTCTCAGCCAGTTGGAAAAAGAGCAGAAACCAAAACCATGTGACGTAGGCTTATTATTATGCACTTTAAATACAGAATAACAAATTGTGCAGCTCAGAATTTGATATTTGTTTGTACAAATAGATTTCCAATATCAAAGCAAACAAAGGAGAGACCTTTTAAATTACATTTTTTTATCCATAATGAATAATTAATTTTGTGCAGTACATAAGCCTAGTCAAAAACCATTAGGCCTCATGTTTGGAAAATTACTTCATACCAGTCAGCCACTTGCAAGAAACATCAGACTCAGGCTGGGCTGTGTGTTTTCTTTGATACAGTAACTAGTATAAGAAGATACTAACCTTTGCTAGCAAATTGGATAAAGGCTGTAAACATGCACAAGCCAGATCAGCAGCTAATTAAATCAGGATAATTCCACTCATCTGATGGAAACGCATCCATTTTTATTAGTGATGATCACCCAGTATTATCTCAGTTACCAAGATCTAGAAATAACTGCAAGAGAGTCTTCATGTGCCTCAAGGATTAGTTTGTTCTATGTCTGCTTTTCCCTGAGAAATTTTCTGCGGTAGTTAGGCATACCATACTTTGGAATTACAATTAAAATCATATTTAAAAAATTAATTGAAATATGATCAATTCTATTCCACAAACAAGAAGATTCATGCCTTAGAAGATTTGAGGAACAAGCTCTAATGAGTCATGATGAATCTCTACTGACGTCTGTTAGATGTTCTTTGGATATTGTATGTTTTCAAACATAGACGCAGAATAGCGCCTGTTGTTTCAGATTAAAGGTTTCTGCCATGCTTCTAACATCACAAAACCTGTGATGGTTGTTGCCCAAGTTGAAGATATATACATTATTTCACTGTGATTACTTTCAGATAATGATGGCTTTGTTTCCCCATGTTTTCCCTTTTCAGGTTGCATTTTCAGTGCGGTCTATGCACAAATCAAAAATATTTATCTGTAACTCAGTTGAAAACTGAGCTATTTTGGGATGCAGCGAACAAATACACTTTCCTTAGGGGCAAATACGTAGCTTTAATTCTGTAAAAGCCTCATCATGGAAACAGTTAGGAGCAAAATTTGTTATGGAAATGCTGCATCTTTTGCATGTTCCACCATATATGGTATTGGTGACGGCATTGCTCAGTCTGATATTTACTGAATTTATCAGAACTGAATGTCAGGACCAAATTACAATGAACTTTTCAAGGAATACCATATAATGTCATGAGTCAGAATATGTCCTGCATATTCTGCCTCTAGCATCAGTGAGGATGGGGATAGGCTTGGATTAGGTTGAGCAGCTGTTGTTGTTGCCTCTGCCAAAGGCGGGCTTCACAGCTCACGTTTCCTGATTCCAGGGCAGCAGGAGCAGAAAGCCTTGGTTTCCTACAGACTTTTGTCTCCTCCTTGTCATATCCTCTCTTGACCTTATGCTCCCCTCTTAACCCTCCTCCAGCTTCTGATCCATAAATCCCTTCCAAGCCATTGGTTTTCAAAATACCACTCTGATCCTTTAAAAGTCATCCACCATCTTGACTTCCAGCTAAAATATCTGTCAATTGCCTGCAAGAACTTGTTGTTTAAGACCAGCCAGATTCTCTGGAGTACTCTGCCTGCCTAATCCAAAAGAGGATGGCATGGCTGTCGACCAAATAATTCAAGTGTCTACTCAAAGAAAACAGAAAGTAAAGAGTTGTTTTGGGTGTTGGTGCCCAGGTGCTGGCAGCCAGGGCTGCAGGGACCTCTGTCAGGGCAGACCAGGGGCTGTCCCGCGCCAGACACAGCCGGTTCCAGCCAGCTCCAATGGACCCACCGCAGGGCACAGCTGGGCCCGTCAGCCAAGATGGTGGTGCCTCCATGAAAGCATACTTAAGAAAAGGCAGAAAAGGCTGGAGGGAAAGAGGAGGAGGGAACAAAAGCAGTGAGAAACAGCACAGGGAACAGGCGAGTAGAGGAAGAGGAGTAGGAAGAGGAGGTGCTCCATGGTAGAGCAGATATCCACACTGCAGCCCATGGAGGACCCGCATTGGAGCAGGTGGATATTTCTGAGGGAACTGCAGCCTTTGGAGAGGACCTATGCTGGAGCAGTTTGAAAGAGTGAGAAGGAAGAAGTGGTAGAGAGGAGCTGCTATGGACTGACCACAACCCCTCACAACTCATGCCCTTGTGCTGCTCAGGGTGGGGAGAGTCAGGAGTGATGTGGAGCCTGGAAAAAGGCAGGGGAAGGTGTTCTTTGAATG
>VZTL01055262.1:99801-122568 GCA_013400535.1 Scopus umbretta | reverse complement strand
AAACTTCCACTGACTTCAAAGAGTGAGGAAAACCTGAGCAAGAATTTACATCTGGTTTCATTACATCTTCAGCACAATTATGCCTCAGTTATGGAGGCACAGGCACCTCACATGGAGAGTGATGGTCTCACTGCAGCGAGCATCTCATGTGCTGCAGAGGAGCAAACGGCACGTGGGGAAATACTTCCAAAATAGGCAGAGAGCTCCAACGCCGTGCAGAGCAGACACAGCATGAGATGTTCAGAGGAAGAGTCTGAAAGCTTGGGAAGATGTTTCTGAAGAAGAAACTGGAAAAGAGAGAGATTTAAGCTGCTCTTAGTGCCAGCAGCCTCTGAGGAGAAGGACCTTGCCTCACTATGCTGTAAGAGGAGGATGACAGTGACAGAGGAGGACAGGGCGGCAAGTGGCAGTAAGCCCCCGGGGAGCACTCTTTGCACGGTCCCACACCACCTTTGGCAATGGCCAGTACCTCCAGTTTCCACGTCTGCCGGACATATTCGCGCACCATATTGTCCCTCATGCTGTCGAAGACACCGGGCTGGGGTTCCACACCACTGGGGCGGTTGCAGGGCTTGCGGAGGTTGCAGCAGAGCCCATCGGCATCCTTTGAGTAAAACTCACAGAGTTCCTCTGGCCCACAGTGCGCTTTGCCCCCTGCAATGGCGTAGGTCCCATTCATCTGGCGCTCGATGGCGTAATGGTAAAACTGCAGGTTGCAGACCATGGAGAGGACATACCCCCCCAGACTGCGCAGGCATTGCCGCAGAAGGAATAGGCCATCCGACATCCCCGCCAGCTTGAGGTACTCCTCCGCTTCTGACCTGGCGATGCTGCCATAGTAAAAGGGCAGGTGAGCAGCAGCATCTGGCATCTCTGCACGCTTACCGGGACTGCTTGGATTAACTCACACACTGCTGGTGCTCAGTCTGGAAGAAAGAAGCAAAGTTCTTCACTGACACATAATTTTGCAAAAAGGTTTAATTGGAATTCAGACTTGTCGGCCTAGAGGTTCTTCAACCCTCAGCTGACTCTCTGTAATGTCATTTCAAACATCGCATGGAGAGTAGCAGTGGGTGCGTTCATATACCCAGGCAGAAAATCCCATGGTAATTCCTCCATCCCACCCTGAATGCAGCTAGAAGGTGTAAGTAAAAATCCATCTGATCTTGATTTAAAGATTGCAAGCAACAGAGAATGCACCAAATCCTACAGTGAATTGTTCCAATGGTTAATTACCTTCACTGTTAAAAATGTGCTGCTTACATCCATCACGAAGATTTTAGCTTTGACTTCCTACCATTTTATCTCCAGCCCTGTTCACAATAAAAGGAAGTTCTTTTGCCTCTCTGAATAAATTAGTTTTGCCATGAGGATCTGTAAGACCAAAATCTTAAATGGAATAGAATTAAAACAGGAGATGGACATTAAATATCTAAAAAACATTTAGATACACAATTGCACCACACACAGTGAAAGGCGATAAAGATAAATCCAAATGCTTTTGAGCAGACATTAACCATCAGTTGACAGAACAAGAAGAAACCTTCCTCTAATTGTCCCTTGAAAAATTTATGGATTTTTTCCCATGATACCTGTCTCTGGCTGGTTTCTGAATTTGGCCGATACTCTGATCCTGTTTGGCAGTTCCTGTTTTCTACATCATGCACATGCTCCAGAGAAGGCCGGAGCTCAGAAGTGGCCAGCCATCACCGCAAAGTGAGTTTAATCCCACTGTCTCTGTCGAGCTGCAATGTGCAAGTGTTACTGGAGCCCGCTGTTCAGAGCAGCCTAAAACCAGAAATGAACCTACCGCCATGCTGCTGCAGCACCAGCTCATGGTGGGAATCCAGCGAGAACTATCACTTTGTTGACTGAGTCACTGCAGAGCCCCTTCTGCCAAAGAGCTATAGGTCTTGTATCAAACCATCTAAAATCCCACCCACAAACAGAAGCCAATTTCCGGTGATTAATGGAAACATTATCATATTCAAAGGGTCTCATTTGTTCCCTGAAGCCTGATCTTTGATTTTGTCATTGCGCAGATGCTGACCCCAAAATGATCAGAGTGTTTGTCTCCATCCGCATTTCCCGCAAACGCGTCACTCACGTTCAGAGTACAGAAAACACTTGCTCTTTGGCCAGCGTGCTGGGTATTTGCCGTGATTCTGCCCAACAAAACTCTCATTTCTGAACACGATGGGAGAAGTCGCTGCCTGATGGGTTGGGCCCACCGCGCTGTTCCAGAAGTGGCCTCTGCTCTCTGGCAGGGGCTGGAGCTGTGCCTGGGCTGGTGGTCAGCCCTGCTCCATCTCACCCAGCCCGCTGAGCAGCACAGCGATAGGGCTGCCTCCTGCCGGACTCTGGGGACTGCTGGAGCTGGGAAGGGGTTGGTTGGATACGTGCTTTGTATGGGCAGGAATGGGGCAGGGGTCAGGAGGACACTGCTCAGGAGAAACCATTCTGCACTGTGCACCCTGCTCTGCTCAGCCTGCAACAGCAAAGACCCATGGGGAGCTGGATTTATCACAACCAGACTCTCCTCTGCCTGTTTGTCTGTTGTCTTCATTAAGCCCAGAAATGGCCCTGATGAGAGCAGGAAGGGAGAGCAGGCTCTGCCGAGGAGGAGTTTTAGCCGAGGCAGGAAACCACAACAGGAAGCCATCAGTGGCATTTGCAGCTTGGGTGCGGGACCAGCGTAAACCGTATCAGGCGCAGCACAAATAAACCTGAGTTGTGAAGCCCCTTTCATCAAATTCATCAAATGAAGCGAAGTGGGGTCTTGGCAGACCTGCCAGTCTGGGACACCGAAGGAAAATGAAAACACCCTGTAGCTCAAACCCTAACTGGAGTCAGTGCTTGGAACCAAAGCAAACATCCTAATCCCTTGATGCCTCCAGGCATCAAAGCAGCTCAGACACTGGACAGGCGTATCCCCCAGGTTCAGCTCCTGAGACAAGATGACTGCCAGGTCTTCCCAACCCCAGGCTGGTCCCAGGAGGGTGGGTTGAAGGATGTAGGGAGTGAGGATGGCAGCTCTTGGTTTTTACTGCAGAGTCAGGCTCATGAGTCATGTTCACGAGTCAAGGAAGAGGAAGCACTGAGTGGGCAGTGGAACGTCGATGGCCTTCTTCATGTGCTACTAATTTCCACTAGCTACCTGGGATAAACAGTGATTAGGTACAAGGACATCGTACCTAAACATGCTGATTCCCTTTTCTGGAAAGTCCAGGACCAGGACATCACAGCAAATGGAACATGTTTGACAATTGTTCAGACAGGTGAAAATGAGACAGCAGAAGCCGTTGATGACCACTGAGCTCCCACAAAGTTTCCAGCTGCCTACACAGGTGGTTCTGTTATAAACAGACTGGTTTTCCTCGCCAAGAACAGGGCTGGGAGCCAAGAGGGCCTCATGGAGATATGAGGGTGAACCCAGGGATCAGAGGTGCGTTCAGGCTATGCCACCCATTTTATACAAGCCTTGCTGCCACAAATGAACACTGTTAGAAAATTACCCGTATTAGAAAAAACTTCTAAGTCCCCAGCCATGAGGGAAAGTCACGCCCTGAAGTCTGAGAGCAGATTTGAACAGGATGATTTACAGCCCCTCTAAAGCTTTTGCTTTTAAAAAGTTTGTCCTGCCGTCCTGGCTCTTTTACCCATACACCAGCCCAGTGTCTTCTGCACATAGCTAAGCTCCTTTTGCAAACTACAGCTCTGATCCTCAGCAGCTCTGGGTGGACCTGAGCAACGCTGATACAACCTCAGCAGACCTACACAAACCTCACAGAACTTTGTTTTCCTGTGCTGTAAAATGCAGACGAAAATGATAAATTATTTCATGGATTGCTTTTATGAAAGTAACAAACTAGTGCCTGGAAGAAGCTGTGCAAGGGACCCCTCTATTAATTTCAAGTAACATGACTTGATTTTTCCAGCACCTGCTTAAACTCTGTCCCTTGGGCTGCAGCCACCCAGATGCTGGGTGTTCCTGTTGGCTTTGGGCACTCCCCCCCAGGTTAGAAAAGCACTCAAGAACCCCATAAAACCAGGGCTCCTGTGATAAATGGCCATGTTTGCAAGTTGGTGTTATGACGTGAAGATGCACCGAAAAAAGCAACACTCATGTAAAAAGGAGTTGGATCTGGTGCACCATGACATACAGGAAAGCCAGACAGGAAGCTATTGAGATGTCAGTCAATCAGATCTATATATAGCCAGAAACTTGCTTTTACTTAGATCAGACAAGAACTGTCAGGAACTGGTTTGATTTTATAATTTCTCAGAACAGCAGAACTACTTTGTGTGAATCCGGAGCCAGTCCCCAAGAGCAGCAGGGTGCACTGATGAAACCAGGAGGCACTGGCAGCCTTTAGCATCCTGTTAGGACCATATTTTCTGTACTATTGTCCTGGCAGCAATAATCCCTTATAACACAGCCCTGGCTGGCTGGGATGTCCCTTTAAGGTGGCTGGTTAAGAGGAGGGACCTGCCCGGGGGAGATTGGGGAATCGGTAGGGAGGGATGGAGGATGGGAGCTGTGTGATGGGGAACCAGTCTGGAGGGGTATAAAAGGGGATTAGGGGGGCTTGTGTGTTTCAGAGGTCGTGGTAGGAGCTGCTGCTGAGGTTTGTGTTGGCAATGTGGGGAGGGGTGTTTTTAACAATTTTCTAAAAGGTGTTTAATTGGGGGAGGGGGAAGAGGTAACTGAAAATAAGATCTGCCTTGGTAAACGTGCCTGTGGCGGTGCCGAAAGGTCAGGTCAGCCTGTCTGATGGGAGCTGGGGTCTCTGAGCTCCTCTGTGGGTCACTTCTGCTGGCCCCCAGGGCTGGGGGTGTTGAGCTGTGGCACAGGCAGCCGGGTGGGCTGCTGATGGGCAGGGGGAGCAGCCCAGCCTTAGGGGTTTGCCTGCCCTGCAGGCAGGAGCGCTGCAAGGGTGAAGGCAGCTGGGTGGCTGTGGGGCATCAATTCTGTCCTGAGCTCCTAAGTAGCCCGTGCTGCCTTCTTGCCTCCTCCTGATGTGAACTGTCCCATTTGACCACCTCATGGGAAGGAAATAGGCTTCTTGCCTAGGCTCACCTGCAGTTAATGCAAGAATAAATGTGCTTTCTTATGGTGCTGTTTACAGCCCCTTCTATTCAGCGCTTTAGGATTGTGCTGAGGAAAGGTTTGTACTCTAGGTTATTTCAACCCTCCTGTTGTTTACTGAGCTCCCTAGGAGCGGCTGCAGGAGCTCTGCTGGTCCCCACGGAGGGGCAGCTGGCTGGAGGAGTGGGGCTGAGCCTGATGAGCAGAGGCCGTGGCAGAGCAAAGGTGCGGGCAGGATTTAGAGGTGGGAGCAAGGTGAGGAGCAGAGAGGGATGGCAGAAAGCAGAGTGAGTCTCCAGCTGCAGCTGCTTCCCTCTGTGCCTGCACAGGTAATGGGCATGTACAGGGACCTTCTGGCTTCCCCAGAGCAGCTGTCCCCCCATTCTTTCATCTGGATTCCCTTCTGTTGTTCCTGATTTGATCTGAAAACTAGATTTACAGCAGAGAGCCTGGTTGAAGATGTGAAAGGCTGAAAAATGTCTACATTGTACAAGCTCCCTTTCCAATTCATTCTCCCCAGGAGTATCTGGCACAGTGCAAGAAGATAAACTGAAGAGCTGATTCCTGGAGCTCAGGCACATGGGTTTTTAAATCTTTAAATAACAAAAGACTTGAAATTACTTTGATGCAACTTGAAATGCTTCTTAGTTTAAAGAAAAACCTGAAAAACTTAACTTTGGATTGGCCTGACTACTCCCTTCTAATTGTTCTTGATTAATGTTTAATTCTTATTTATGCACTCCATGGCAGCTCTTCCCAAGATTTCCTCATGAGCACTTACATTCCTGGCCATAACTGCTTTCCTAACCTCCCTGCTGACTACTCATTAAAACCTCAGCTACCCAACCATTTATTAACACGTGAATTATGTGTGAGTGGGAGTTCATGAAAGTGTGAGCCCACTTACGTTTGTACTCATAAACAGTGTGCTTTCTGCTTGCATGTGAAGATAATAATCTCTTCTACTTCTCAGTGAGTATTACTGACTCAGTCCTGCCTGAAATGGTTCTGTTTACAGAAACACCACAGAAAAACCTGCCTGATTTCCACTAAGGACCTTGTCTGCTCTTGTTGTCCTTGAAGCAAGCAGGTAAGTCCAGACTGCCTCTCTACTCTCTGTGGCTCCCAGACCAAGTGCAGAAATGTTTCATATACCTCTTCCCCCTTTGAAGTTGATCATGGGAGACATTTGGCCCCAGGGACAGTCCACAGTCCTCCTTGGAAGGAAAAAATGTTAAATTCCACAGCAGGACTTGCAAGGCCCAAGGAGGGAGACATGGTGCTCCTGTGATGCACGTGGTGTGCAGGCTCCTAACGGTGGCAGGACTGTACCAGACACAGGCTTTAAGAAAAACTGGTACCATGCAGATCAGTACCCCTCTTGCTCCTTCTAAATCCTTGGCCAGAGACCTAGTGCCACTCCATCACAGCATTACTGGAGATCAAAAATAGAGGGGATGGTTCTGCTCAAATGCTTGTGGCCTTGGTCTTATGGTACACGTAGGCTAGAAGCAGCCGGTGCTGACCCAGTGGCAGGGCTAATGGGTGACTGTTTTTCTGTGCCTCCTTCCACCCTGGATCTGAGCTAGGCAGGCAGCCTTGGGTCCCCTCAGCTCTGCTGAAACGTTCATTCCCATGAGCCAGTGCTCTTCCTTGCAGTCAGTGTTTGGGGGGGGTCAATGCATGAGCATGCTGCTCACAGCCCGTCCTGCCGAGCCAGCCTGGCACTTGTTATCTGTGCCCAGAGGTTCCGAATTTGTCATGTGTCACCTCTGCTCCCATCTTGCAGCTCTCGGATCATTCCTTCTTGCTGCTGGGTTTCAACTTGGCCACTCTGAACCTGCCTGAGTGGGTGAGGGTGCTCATCCTTCTCCAAAAGGGAGAAATGGTGCAACAGAGCATGGAAAATTGATGACATGCTTGTTTGGTGCAGTCAGATGGCAATAAAGGTCTGAGCTCATTCATATCCTGCTGGGGACTTGTTTTCCTTCTGTGGTTATTTGTCAAATGCTAATGAGCGGAAGCAATTTGCTCCTCTAGCTTTGAGAGCAGGAGGTGGGGAGGGGGCTGGGGAGGGAGAAGGCCACCTGCATGGGGCCTGGTGGGTATAGCTATCTGCCTCTTTTTTTTGTTCAAGGTGTTGTTTCAACGGCTGGGATCGCCTTGTTTCCCAGAAAGCAGTTTTCTGGTGTTACCCTGCTTCCTCTGAGTTTTTCACTGATGCTTGTGAGCCTGCAATGCAGCTGCCTCGGGGGTAGCATGAGGCAGGGCTCTGCACCTTCCCACAGGAGACTGGACAGATGTTCCTGCAGTGCCATAGCTGGGGAATCAAAGAGGCAGAGTGCAGTCCCCCGAGCCAAAGCACGGTGAGAATATTGCAGTAAGAAGTACCAAGGGGACTCTGAAACATACAGATCGTGCATTACTGCGTCTGGACTAACACAGGTGAATTGTAGTATGCACAAACTTGTTTCCTATTTGCATGTGGTCATGCCCGTGGTGTATCACATGCTCTTTCTAGCAGAGTTCATCTGTTTCTCACTAAAACCTTGTTGTCTGATTGTACACTGCTTGGGGAGTGTGGATGGAAAGACACAACCAACCATGTGGATCTCTGTATGCTCCTTGACACCCAACGAGTGCAGCACAGAGCAATGCAAGTGACTGCTCTTAGTCTGCTTTGCACTGGGTGACCAGTGGCCACAGAGCTGACTCTAGTTCTGCCACTAACTATAGGAGTTTGGGTTAAATACTTGGCTCTTCCCCAAGGAAAGGGGTATTGGTCCTTTATCTAATGCTTCTCTTCCATGAAAAGATCCCTCAGCAAGTGTTTATCCTAGGTAGAAGCCTGGCAGACCCTGATAAATCAGAATGTAAAGAACCATATTTTTCCTAAAATGCTGCAATGAGGGGCACAGAAAATTTAACTGAATGTAGTTCTTTGTTTAAACTCAAGCTAACATTAATACTTCAGGAACATCCAGTGATGTAGACAGGCATAAGTACCCTGACCTCTGCATCCCGTGAAAGGCTTTTGCTGAAGTAACAACTTGGCACACAACATCATGGGCTTAGAGATAGAATCCTGCCAGTACGGAGCATTTGGGGAGCGGCAAGCTGCAGAAAGATTAAATGCGGTATTTAGATGAGGTATTGATGGTGAGCCTGTGGCTTGAGTCCATTCCTTGACACTATTATGAGTAGCACAGCCCTCAGCAGGGTGCAGTACAGGTGGCAGAGGGCTTTGAGCTGCATAGTGCAAGAGCACTGGCTGTGATGAATCTTACTGGAAATATATTTATCATGTCCTGCAGTGGCTTGGGTCTTTCTGATGGTGCTGAGCTTCTCTGGAAGGACTGAAACCTGCTGAGCAGGTTCGATGCTGCTCTAAACAACATGCTTTCTCACCTCTGCCCCCCTCACTGCTCTGGGTGGTGAAGTGGCTGGCAACTTTTATTTCCAACCACAAAATGACGGTGGCTTTGTTACATAAACATCTGCATTTATGCTTTGCCTTTGCCATTTAAAAATAAATGTAATAGCTGAGCTTAATGTTTAGCAGCACTTATTTTTTTGCAATGCCTAGAGACTCCCTGAAAGATCACAGCCACTGTCGGCACTACATAGGAGTGTGCAGTCTTTGTCCTGAAAAGCCCAGGAAGAAGAAAAGGCAGGGGGAGGAGGAGGAGATAGAGGCAAACTGAGGAGAGGACTGTTGGGTGTGCAGTTGTGATCAGGTCAGGTATAGAGCTCCAAAATCTTGTTCCTTGGCTCCTGAGGTACCAGGCTCTGCAGCCACTGGGCTATGATGTGTTCCTGATGGGGAGCTGACTTTTTGTACTCTACTTGGTAGGGTGCTGGGTTATCAGGTCTACTGGGGAGGGAGACGAGCTGTCTGGAGGTACCAATGGGGGTCCTCACTCACCTGCTGGCTAACTTCCACTTAAGAGTTCTTCTTACGAGTTAAAATCTCATTCAGTGAAAACACATTGCATCTGACTTGTAGGCTAGTGCTTTGCTGTTGGATGGGTTTCAGTCCTTTAATCATTCTGCCTTAGTTTAGCCCTGAGAGGAAACAGTTTCTGTGTCTGTATCAGTAACATCTCCCTACTGAGTATCGGCTCTTCTCTGCTTTGGTCATTGGGCTGTTTCATATGGTAGATAATGTCTGACAGTGACTGGTCTGTCCAAAGCTACCTGGCTTCTCCTCTGCCTATGATACAAGATGTATTTTTAAGGTATTCTCACTCCGGAGAATCTCTCTATGCAGATGTAGCACTTTATAAGCTCACTCTGGTCTATAATCTGAAGCCATCTCCAGAGCTCTGCAAGTCCCCCCTGGAGAGAGGAGGATGGGGAGAGGGAAGCAGGCAGTTGTTATTCAAGCCAGTACTGAGCTAGGTTGTACTGGTGCTGTGTCAGTGCCATGTGTTGGTTGCCTGAGCTTTGGCCCGGACAGAGGCTTCCATGTGCCCCGAGCTGCCCCATAACTGTACACAGCTGCTGGACAGGGGGTTCTGCTTGGGCACACGTCGAGTGTTTGTTACAGCTCACGTGTATGGAGCCATCATTGCTGCAGTGGCTCTCCGAACATCTCCGAAGCAGACGTTAGAGATGGTTCATCCTCATCTTCCAATGCAGCTACCCCCAATATGGGACATGGCAGCCTTTGTGCTCCTCAGTGCTGGCACAGGAACGCCTGAAACAGGGAGACAACCTTCTCTAGCACTTCTAGAGGGGATGTAGGCAGGCAGAGTATAAATATCCAGCTCGAAAGTTGGCTGAGACACCAAAGCAACTTCTCTGTGCTTGCGGTAAGTGCCATGGGCTCTAATGGTCATGAGTCACTGGGTTTCTCAATCTCACTTTGAAAGCCCAGGTCAAGGGGGCTAGCAGCAGATCCAAACATGACAAAATGAATGTGTTCGCCACCGGTGCCGCAGCCGTAGCACTTGCTTTGATGAACAGAATATTACTGTAAGTAGAGTGGATGAAAGCTGCTGCCAGGTGGGGAAGAGGCTGGCAGAGCACTCATTGCTTCTCAGGCATACAAAGATGAGTTTTGCTTACATGGAACAAACCAAAGCATAGTTCCTGCAGTTCAAAAGTAAAAACACTAAAAAAAAAAAAAAATACCACCCATGTAGTTCAGTACTGGTGGCAAACATGATCCCAGCACCCTGGTGCTCTTGAGATGACTTATTTCAGTAGGTGATTTGATACTAGAAGTGTTGGAAACATCGCAAGATCAGGAGAGAGCAATGAAAGTGATGAAGGGCTGGACTAGACTGATGAATGAGTACAGCTTTTAGGGATGGAGTACACACATTAGTTGTTGACCAAGCGTGACAGGGGAAAATTTGAGAGCAACGTAGAAAAGCATGATCAACTTTCAGAGAGGAAAAGCTGTTTTGGATGCACCAATAAGATGATATGGGGGTAAAGGAGAAGATATTCATCAGTGGAAAGTAAGTCTGGTTATCAAGAAATATTTTCTGACAAGAAGATCCATTGGGATGTGGAACAGGGGAAATAGTGGAAGTCCCATTGCTAGTCACTTAACACTGGGTCAGAAAATGTACCATAGGAAACAATCCTCTACAGGCAGGAAGAAACTGGGATGAGCTAATAGGACTTTCCCATATCTAATTTCTGCAATTCTGAGTTCCATTAGGGAAAATAATACTTTCAACTTCTTTCTCTGGCCAATGTTAATTTCCAGTTCAGCCAATATTCCGTGGATAACTGAAAAACACTGAGTACAGAAGCATTTTGCTTCTGCTGTTGACATTCTTGGTGGTCTTTTGTTGCACATCAGTGTCCAAAATGAGAATGAAGTCTTGAGAATGAAGCTTGCTTGCAGGCTAGGGTTACATGCACAGCAGTAAATATTCTCCTGCACATTTTCATAATGTGGCTCGGTGATCAGCTACAGGATGACTAAGGTGAAAAAATAGCTCATTCTCCATGGTCTGGCAAGTTCTTACTTTTGTCCTTTCTATGCTGTCCATGGAAGGTCGCATAAATCAGTATCTACCTGTGCTCAGTCTGTTCTTACCATGGGCAAAATGCACCATCTCCCTTAACTTTTCCACCAAGCAAAACTAACTTTGAACTAACCTTCCGGCTGAATGTCCTGTTGCAAGCACCCATCCTCTTTTCCCTCTTGGATGCAAGACACTAAAATGAGCAGCAGAGAGTTAATGCTGTCTTACAGAAAACCCCTGGTCACTTAGCTTCTGCTTCACCCTCCTGCACCCTCCCCTTGTCAGCTGGATGTGCGGGATGCCAATAACCCATCAAAACAAATTCTCCAAGGAGAATATTGTGGTTCAAGGAACGGGGCTTTGTGCTGGAGAGCCCTCTAGGCTGCTGGATTGCATCCAGCCATGGTGGGACACGCTGGATGTTCCTGCCTGGCAGTTGTTTGGGCACTGCTAGCAGAATTGTTGTCACTCTCTCAGCCCGCTTCATAGCGGGTGTGTCGCGGCAGCAACAATTAGTTGCAAATCGGCTTTTCTTCAGCGCTCTCAGCAGAGACTGAGTGGAAATCCTTCCAGGTCCCAGGGTAGCCAGGGCACTGGCAGCTGTGCAGGCTGTGAGCCCAGCTGAGTTCCCAGAAGCGCGCGGCGCTGTTTAACCCTGCCCTTGGAACACCAGTTCAGAGAGATGCAGGCAGCACGGAACGCACCTGAAAATTTTGCCTGTGCCTCTGGCACTTGTTGCCACATTTTGCTGTGGCTCTAGGGCTTTTCTCTAGACTATTGTCTGTTCCTGCATCAAAATGATGTTCCTCGGAGCACTATTTGCTGGCTCCTTTCCCAGCTCAGCCACAGCACTGGAGTCTCTGCTGAGTACCCGTCCGCTCAGTTTGACTCTGGCGGGAGCCTCGCCGAGACCCCTCTGTCCTTTATTGCTTGACATGAGAATGGCTACAGGACCTTGAAGACCTGATGTAGGATTCGTGGAGGACGCTTCTTCCACTGGTTTATAGAAATGTGCATAGTCTCGTGCTCCTCCCTAGAGCTGTATTACCTTAATAAAATAAGGCTCTAGTTGTCATATAATATTTATGCTGGGTGCTCCTACCTCCGCCTTCTTAGGTCTATGCATGAAAGATTATAATCTCCTCAGATAAGAAATGAGGGGCAAACCATATGTGTATGTCTTCACAAGTAATCTTCAGGATCTGTACAAAAAGGGTCATGATTTTCACTCAAAAAAAAAAACCAACCAACTTCTTAACTTCCCACCTGCCCTGCAGATCTCAACAACTTTTTAGATTCCAGTGTGATCTGCTCCAGAGCTGCACACTGTGAGTTTTCTAATGAGATGGAGAAGAGGCAGGTAGGAGCAGGACAGTGGATGGGCAAGGAAAAAACTGAATAATCTGTTCTTCACTGGCCCAACCTATCATAACTTTGTTACTTAATAGGCTGCTGCTAAGGGATTACTTAGAAGCTTTTCAGAAGCACAAATAAGTTGGTTTTTTTAAAAGACTTCAAGGGTTTAAAATACTTAGCTGGCTTCAGTCTCCTGTTCTTTCTGGCCAAAAAAGAACCTGGGCAAAATGTGATTGTGTTAGGCATCTCAGATGCAGAAGGACTTTCTCTGGGATTTGAGCTTGGGATTTGAGTCAGTGACTGATAGATGATGCGTCTGGTATCTCTCCTAGCTTTGTCTCTGTCATCTGCTTTTCTGTCCGGTTAATCGTTGGCAGGTAGCAACAACTCTAAGTGCTTGGCAGAGTGACTTTTTCTGGTCAAATCCTCGTAAAATAAGGTTTGAGACTCTGTTCACTAATATTATCCAGGTGCTTGAGTACTCACAGTGCATAAGGTAACTCCAGAAATGGCTGTTCAGTTGTTTTTCTGCTCAGTTCTTTCTGCTTTGCAGTTTTGCAGCTCATCCCAACGCTGCCTGACCCGGGACACGTCCAGCAGCCCCGGGCAGAATCCAGTGCATCCCATCGACTCCATCCCGCTGCAGTGGTAGTGGAGATCTGAGCAGCCCTGCCAACACTCCCAGCAAATGAACTGGAAGGCTCAGTGTTCTGCTTTGGGCTTTTAACTCTTGCGACAGAGGAATTTTTCAGTGTGTGTCCAGGAAGGCTTTAAAATTGCTCTTGTCTGCTTTGTAACCTTGCTGTGCTTCAGTGCTCTCAGCTGGAAAACCTGGCAGGTCGTGAGTGATTCTCCTAAGAGCCAGGACTGTTCCCTGTCCCTTCAAAGGCTTTATCCCAGTTTTTGTCCAGGGTGAGAACTTTGGTCCTTGAAAGTATGCTGGTGGTGAATGTGTTCTGCACCCATGTGCCACCTTTCAATTCTTCTTTATTTCTATGCAGCCGAGGGATGACATTGATGATCCCTGTCCTGCAGATGAGGAATTTGAGGGAGACAGAAGAGCTCATGCCACAGTAATGCCATGGGCTGGAGTTCTCCAAAGTAACACATTTGTTTTTGCATTATGCTGCCTGTCACGGCAAGCTCATTGCATTTCTAGATGATCTAGGATGGACCTTGGAAAAATAGTTAGTTTGTCATCTTTATGCATGCTCTATTATGGCCAGTGAGGCTCAGAACTGAAGTTTCTCATGCTGTTTTAAAATCCCGTGGAATTTTCAGGAAAATACAGCATTATCTGAAGCCTCTTACTCCATTTATTGTGCCAGGCCCCTAAATCTGTTTGAGTTATTAACTCACTGCAATAATTGTGTCTCATCCCCTCAGGAGCCCCCAGGAGATGAAGTGATTACCTTCTGATGTACTTTAGGATCATTCAGAATAAAAAAAGAGCTATGTATATGTCCCAAGGTACACATGACAGGTCTTGCCTAAAGTTTCAACTTCTATAGTATTCATACTGTGTGGCTTACATGCATCTGTCCCTGCTAAAGTAATTCTGTCATCAGCTGAGAGAAGTTTATAAACCCTCCTGCCATCCCTTCAGGTCCAGATTAGCTATGTGGTTGCTAATACCTTCAGTCCTGTGAGGGTGGTTTCTTGCATGCTCAGTAGTGTCCAAGTGTCCTCTGCAGAGGATCCCTGTGTCCTGATGCACCTGCATAAGGTCCTGGGTGAACTGGCTGCTCAGTTCATGCACAATCCGACTAACGGCACAGAGAGCGTTTAGCAGCGGTGCCTGCCTTTAACACCTATTGCCCACAAAGATACGGCATTAGCGTTGCACTGGGTGACTGCGGCCAGGTATTTCCAGTCCCTAAGCCAGCTCAGATATCTCTGCGTGGTGAACGCAGTGCAGAGGCAGGCACTGATCAGCAGAATTGCAGAAAATGAGGCACCCCGATCCTGTTGGTAGCCGGAGGCTGTTGCGCAGGCTGGCTTAAGAGGCTTCAGTCCTGTGATTTATGAAACTAGGTCTTTGGCCAAGCCACCCTGGTATGAACTGGGAGATGATGGCAATTAGCAACCCTGTTCCTTTCAACAGTCAAGCAGCTTGTGGTCATGCTTCATCAGGGTCTTCTGAAAATGCTCTGTTAGGTGATGAATTTAAGGTCCCCACACTTGCTCTTTGGCACTTGCTACTCACTAAAGTAGCCGCAGGGAAGTAGGAGATGGTCCTCGTATTGCCAAGGGCATGTTTAACATCCCAGGAAGCATCTTCCCAGCTCTGTAGAAAAGGGCCAGAGCAGTGGTAGGGTACACTGTTTCTGATTGGAGCCAAGGGCACTGCCCTGGAAGCTCCTGGCTTTAAGGTTAGAAACCAGGCAAATAATGTAGAAAGACAGCTCGGAGTCTAACAGTCATCTGCAACTTGACAGCAAAGTTTATTGACCATCAGTTGTTCTGTTTGCAGTTTTAAAAGACAAAAGATGAATCTGAGCTTGAAATTAATCTGCAACAAAGAGAGGCATTCTGCAAGATCCAGCTGAGCTTCCAAAACCACAGGTGTAAAATATTGCCTGATGGTTAGTGACAGTCATGGTAGGTCTTCATCAGAGTAGGAGTGCAAACTTTGCCTCATCACTGCTGTTCAGGACTTCTCTGAACACTATTTCAAAGCAGAGTGAGACTGATCCTTTACCGGTGTATGTTATTACACATACACACTACAGGGTGGTCATAGGGAATTCTTGAAGAGGAAATTCTGAAGAGGAAAATTAATACAACTGGAGGCAGGGGAAGCTAAAGACTTGGTCTTCACCAGTTCTGTTCTTCTTGCAAAAGCTTATTAGCTCTGAAGAGTAAGTATGTGTTTGCATGTGACCAGCATGCGTTTGGGCAAAGCGTGTGACTTGCAAGAGGTAGTGGAAGTTTGCATGCACAATCAGTCACTTCCTATGTGAAAAGGTCTGTTCTGACTGTTGAAATGCTCCACTAACAGGCAGCTTGCTATCTCTATTTTCCAAGTATAAAACGGAGGCGTAGAGAAATAATGGGCTAGATATGCACAGGGCTTTTTGTTTATTTTAAATAATATCAGCAAAAGCTTTTTGTTCCGATTATCTGAATAGGATCTAGGGAAGTAGAGTTATCTAAGACCTTAGTTCATGCTTTATCCTTACTGCCTCCCTTATGGTGGCTATAACTTTATTTGCTGGCTCTGCCTGGAGTTTGTAGAAAGCTGCCCATGCTCTCCATGGCCCCTGGTGTCTGTCTTATATTCTGGGCTACCTCCATGGCCCCGGTCTCTGCTGTGCCCATTCAGTTCCATACCCAGCAGGATCTTCCCTGGCACCTCTGGAGATATTACAAGACTAAGAAAGCTTGTTCAGTGATCAAAACTGTGTTTAAAAATGCATATTCCTGCACTGGTGAGGAAAAAAACAAACAAGTATTACACTTTAATGCATAACCTAGTCTGGTTGATATAGCCCATCTAATGTTACTGCATGAGTTAGCAGAGATTCCTGGGAAAGCAAGTGCTAAACAAAGTGGGGGGGGCTTTAAATTACTTGGTAACAGCTATCTACTTTTGTGTATTTCCAGCCCTCCAGGTTAATTTTCTGCATTGCCCCTTGCTAGTGCCTGCCCTACTAACAGCTGCTTCATGCATCTTTCTGTTCACAGTCACATTATTCAACTCAGACCCACACAAGTGTTAGAGGTGAAAAAAATTCATCTCAGTGGCATCCTTTGCCATTGGCATCTCTGCTTTTGTGCTGCTGGTCTTACCTGCTCAGGATTTGTGTGAGTCAAAGCTCAGCTTAACTGACATATCTGTTGTGCTTTCTGACCGTGTTGGCACTCTCAGACTTTTGCTGCTCAAACCAAGGTTTATGTAGCTGGTTGAGTGGGTTTAGATCATTTACAGAGCCTGGAGGTTTCAAGTTCAAAGGTTTTCTGCTCTTTCTGAAGCCGGTTGCCTTACAGGGCGATACAGAGACTGTGGCATAATCCTCGCTATCTGAGAGTTCTCAGGAAACCCCCTTTCTGGTTAAGGTCTTAATTACTTTAAAAGTTAAATCCCATTAAACACCCACATGCATATACGTGTGGTTTCTAAATACTGCTATGGCATCATCCATGTTTCTTTAGGAAATCCTATTCCCGGAGGCATCAGCAAGCTTTTCAGAGACTTGGGCCCCTTCTCCTCTCAAGAGGAAAAAAGATGATGAAAAGTTGAAAATACAAAAGTCGTAAATACATCAGAAAGCATAACCTTTTAGATCAGTTTGTTCATTCCCCTGCCAGTGAAGGAGCCTTCTGCCTTATCCTTTCTCCAGTCCCCTCTCCAGTTCTGCCCATGTGATGGGTTTTCCTTGCGTCCCTGTGGTGTTTATTCCACAGTCCAATAGATCTGCCCGTTAGGAAATGTTTTCTGAGGTTTAATCTCAACTTTCCTTTGTTCTAGTTTATTCCGTAACACCACAGACTGTGCTTGAATTGATGGGACCTGGAACTGTGCCTGTTTTCACAGAAAAGTGCAGAGCAATAGCAGATGAGATGACAAAAAAATTAGGGGAAGTAAATGTGAGTTTGCCAGAGGCCTCTGTTTTTGAGTATGCTGGCTGTTGTATTTGTCGGTAGGAAATCTCTGAAGTCCTTCTCAAGTATCTAGAGCATTATTCAGCAGGTGCCAAGTATCCTAAGTCCTCCCACATTGCCACTGAGGCTCAGAGAAGCCTTTTAAAGAGAAGCCGTTTAAGGAGAAACTTCCAGAGGAGACAAGTTTTGATGTCATGTCCAGAGATAAAGGGAAGGGAATGGCTGGCCCTGAATGTTGGACTACAAGCCATCATTTCATCATCTTCTGACCTATCTAAATCCGCCTCTGCAACTTCAAAGAGAATATGATCCCCCCTAACTCACACCAGCTTTTTGCCTGAACCACTGGCGTAATCGGTAGAAAAGCTAGAGTGGTTGCACAATGAATTAATCTAGGCCTATTAACAGCACTGTTTAACGGGATATCCCCTCCTGCCTCTAAAACCCTGATGCTACTGGGGTGTGCAGAAAGGTACGAGACAAGAAACAAAGCAGCCATGTCACATAACAGCTACCCAAGATACTGACAGCAAAAAAAAGTGCCACTTACCTGGTTTGCAGGTGGGCAGGATGTCTTGTTGGGGCTTTGTTACAGCAATTTTGAAGAAAGAAAGGAAAGTGGAGGGAAAACGTTCTTCGGCGAGTGAGAAATGTGTCAATTTTGGAAGACGGGAGGGGAATGGGTCACACCATCCAGTGAGCTGTTTGTCATTCGCTAACCTCCATTTGCTGGTTTCTTTGAAATGTGACCTATTTCCTTGTTGCACAGGAAAGGAAAGAAGAGAAAACAAAAGCTGTGTAGCTCTGAAGAGTAAAAGAGCTCAGAGACCTCAGTGCCAGGGCATGGGTCCTCTGTGGAAGAATACAAATCAGAGGAAGGTGGTGAAGAGCTGTCATTATTTAAACAAATGTGTCGGGTAAGGCATGGCCTGGAAGAGCAGAGCTCTCTTTTTGCCCATTGAACAGATGTTCATGGGAATGTGTGCCTTTTCGCACAAGTATCTCTGCCATGCCATGGTGCATCCCCCTTGGAAGTCACAAGGGGGTAAGGAGAGCTTAGTTTCTTTGGATTTGCCACATCCAGGCCAGAGGCTACTGAGAAAGGCCCTCTGTGTAGGGCTGCTTTGGAGTGATGGTTTGTGATAGTCAAGACCTAGGTTCAGTAATCCAAGAAGCCTCTCCTAGACTGTTTTTCCTGCCCTGCTTTCTGATTAGCTCTTTGTAGTGCCAAAATGACCATAACGCTAACATTATGGTGTTGGATAAGCTGGGAACCATCCACCACCAGTCCCACCAAACGGTGCTTATTTTTGGCATGGTTTTCAGCTGCTCCTCAGGGACATGTCTCCCTTTCCAGGAGGGAAAAGTTTCCATGTTTCATCACCAGCCATGGTAAACAGCTCACTGCCACTTGACAGCTCATTAGCCTGGAAGAGATGGGTAAAGGGTCAGTGTTCAGTGCCAGCTTTTGATGACTGGGGAGAAAGGCTACAGTGCCGTGTCTTCTTTCTGCTGAACGCAAAGAGATGCCCCGAACAGATGGATGGGGAATCCCAAAGTGTCTTGCTGTTGCAGGCAGAAGACTCTGTACTGTAGAAGTTGGGACTAGGGCCCTGACTGTGGCATGATGAGCTTGCTGACGTTCAAGACTGATTGGAATAAAAACATACAGCAATAGGGTTAGATATGTAAGATGCAAGCTATCCTTGAGCATTATTCAACTGTATGGCATTTCATCGCCAAATCTCACTTGAGGAGCCCTTTGTTTACATTTTAACATGGAGCTGTACATGATGTTTACTCAGAAATCCATATTAAAGTTTTTTCCAAGGACAAGGTGAGATCCTGAGATAGGAGGGATGAGTCATTTAGGCAGTTTACAATGGTGAAAATGCAGCATCCCAACACATCCAACCTTGCAGTGGGAGCAGAGAGCTGTCAATCCTGAGCCCTCAGCAAGGCTCACCTGCACATTTGTACTTTACCCAAAATCCCCACAAAGTTTAGGCAATGTACAATGATCTTTAATCGCCTTCTGATGACTGTAATTTCAGAGCTAGTGGTGGCTTTTTCAGGCTGGAGTTACAAGTTTGGGAGACACCAACCCAATTTTATCTAACATCTGGGATAAATTAAACTGAGTTTTACTGTTGGGCAATTAGTTTGCATGTCTCTATACAAGTGGAGAAAAAAAAAAGACATTTGTTTACTGATGGTTTCACTTGCAGGTTGTCAATCTGCAGTATTTAGGCTACCAATAAAGCTGAGTAGTTTGTTTATTACAGCAGTACCTAAAAGACTGAATGGAGCGTTGTTGTGTTAAGTATTGTACAACCATAAAAAGGGTTAGTCAGTGGCTAAGTAGCTAGTCCCAACATGGACTTGGGGCCAGGCTGTGATGTAGAGCCAGCGCTGGGAACTTTGCCCAGGCCCTGCAGTTTAGACATAGCAAGAGAGAGTTTCTTTTATTTTTATTTTATGTACAGAATGGTTATACAAAATTACCCCATCAGGCCTCAGCATCATTCCCTATGTGTTTTAATGGCAACCAGCACAGAGTCTGCAGCCTTAAAAGCCTTCAAATGAGCACGGGCCTTAGTGTTGTGCAAGCTGGTGCTACAGCTGGGCATGCTGGATGCATTTGGGTATGGGCCAGCACCACAGAGAAGTGATGGCGACAAGTTTGCCTGGAAGCGTTGCTCTTTGTGCTTCCCCAGGGTTCAGTGCATCATCCCTGCAGGGTTTCTACCAGCCTGGTGCTGAGCCTGGACCTTGCAGGATCTGAGTGCGTAGTCTCTGCCATGTGTAGCCACAGGAGGGTGCAGTGTCACCAGGCTGCTAAGCTTCGCAGACTGGGTCCTGGTGCTGTGCTGAGCACAGGGCTCTCTCCCATCCCAGGAGTGAGTGAGGATTCAGGGGAGCTGGAGGGAGAGGACTTCAAGCGTCTCCTGGAAATGCGTCGTTATCTCCTCATCCTAGAAAGAGAGGAAGTAAAGGGTTGGCACTGTTTGATGTTGGAAATGAATTGTAGTGGATGTTGGTTGCCTCTGAAACCCTTTTTTTCAGGCAAAGTCCAATACCCTCTGCCTCTTTTCTGTGATTATCTGGTCCCTTTACTTTTCTCCACTTTCTGGACTTTCACGTAAGTGATGGGGGCCTTGGCTTGGGAAGGTGTGTGCAGCTCCGAGGTGCTCCATCACCCCTTCAGAGACAGGTCCAGACTGGAGTAAGACCTAGTTTTTGAGCTGAGGAGTTTGCATGACCTGGTACAAGTATGAGAGTGTCCTCAGAGCAGTACTGCTTTTGGGTACAGGGCTGGGGGCGGGTGTTGGCCCCAAGCTCACAGATTTTTGTGTCCTTGTATGTCAGGAGTCTCTAACACTATATTTACCATCCAGGAGGGACTGGAGACCCTGCACATCAGGGAAAAGCAAACTTCCCTGGGAAGGGAGAGGGACAGGCAGCACCGAGCTGCTTGCTGCTGAGCAGTGAAGACAGGCATCTACAGCCTCCATCCCTCTTCATGACTCACCGAGTCTGTTTGGAGACAAGCTTCAGCAGACAGAGAGCCCCTGGTATGGCAGCCAGCCACACTTTGAGCAATTAGTTTTTCCCTGGCCAGAAGCGGCACCATTCAATTAAACCCCAAATACTTTGTTTAGTTGATCTTTTATGTATGCACTTTGGGGGCTCAGACAATGGCTAGCACGGCCTGGGGAGGAAGGAAACTGCTCTTTCCACCCAGCCAGGGAACCGGCCAAAAATCCAGCCCAGCAATTGCAGTCACTTTGAACTCGGTTTTCAAACAGAGAGCCAGGCTTTTCCAGCCTGAACGTCTGTAAGGAAGAGTTGCCCTTGTGCTTGCCTTGGGATGTCCCGGGGGCTGGGGCAGCACTGGGAGTGGAGCTGGGGGCTGTGAACTCCCACGGTCAGGCTTCTACTTCGGGGAGCAAAGGATGTTTTTCCTTGTTTTCTCAGGGCTGTTAGGATGAGCATGCCTACCAGGCAATATCGAATACTTTGAGACCAGTGGAGGCTCAGGAGGTCCCTCCCGGGCACCTCCTGCTCAGGTCATGCTGCTGCGCCATCCAACAAGTGGAATTCAGAGGGCTTCAATAAGAGTTTACACAAATTAATGGAAAAAAAATGAATTATGGCTGTTAAATGCAAATATACAGCTTCTGGCCTAGGTTCAGCCCTGCACTTAGTTTACTGATAGCAGAGGATGTAGGAGGATATACCACAAAAAGTACCACAGCTTCTTGCTTTTTTCTTAATCCCTTTTCCTAGGCATCTCATGGCCAGCATCCAGTTAGGAGGTAGGGCTGGCCAGGCCTTTGTGGCTTTTCCTTTCTCCATTCCTGTCTAATGGTCAGATGGTTACAGACTAGTGCTGGGTCAGGCTGGGTGGCACCCAGGACCATCACCAAGAGCACTGGCTGCTCAGGCCTGCCCCAGGGCCAGATCCTGTGGATTTGGCAACGTACCCAGCTAGAAGGGCTGCAGCAGGACATGCAGTCTGGCGGGGCTGGCTGTCCTGCAGACATGGCATCCAGACCACACTTCACAGAGCTGCAAACCCTCTAGCCTCCTCCCAAAGCCTCCCCTTTGCAATCTGCTCCTGGGCAGAGGGGTCTCATGTTTAGGGAGCTTGGTCTAAGACTTAGGATACATCATCCCCCAGCAACTTTTCACCCCCTTACTCTTCATTCAAATCCTTTTATACTAAAAGGCTCCTTGGGGATGATTTTGGGGTCCCTCTGTCCCCATTGATAGGCTCAGGCTGGAGGTCTGCTACCTGGTGCTGGCCGTCCTTTCCCTGTGTCCTTCCCCAGGGCCCCTTTCTGCATCCAGAGGAAAGCAGGGCAGCACATAGCCATTTGGAAGGGCCTGTTTTTATAATATTTGCAGAATTGCCAGGTAATTCTCTCTTTACCAACACTCACATATTCAGCTTTCTAATCTCAAAGGCAACTTCAGAAGGAAGAAGGAAATGAGCTCCTGCCCTTTATGGTTGCTTATTGGTTTATGTGTCCTGAGAGAGCTTTGTTTTTAAACAAGCAGTTTTTTATTATTTGCAATGTTTATTCTTTACTTTAGAAATGTATTGTCCTCTGTAGGACACTCCACAGTGGCAGCAGAACAAGAGAAATTATGGCATCACAACAGCCAGCAGGGCGAAAATGATATAACTCGGGAGGGAAGGGACTTCTTAAAACATTAGCAAATTCTTGAGGGCTTTTTAAAATTTAAAGCCGATACCTAGGATTACTGTAGAGCACAGCTGCCTTTAAAGCCATTTCATGAGACATGCACTGGCTTTTTAAAAGCATTTTGAAAGCTACGGTTAAAATGAAGGATGGGAGCGTTGTTTGTTGTTGGGGAAAAAAAACAGAAACCCTGGCTTGCTTTATCTGTTTTGTCTGCTGTCTGCCACTGTCAGCATGACCTCTTTGCTTTATCGCTTTTATTGGGATGTTTTATCAGCCAGGGAGCTGCCTGCATTGCCTCTGGGGCTCTGCTCGCAGCTGGGGCTGCCCGGAGAAGTTTGCTGCCTGTTCCTTCGTAGAAAGGCTTCGCTGATTAGTTTTATACTGTTGCAGGCAAGACCTGCCTTCTGCACTGATGTCAGCAGTCAGGGCGGGACTTTTACAGCCTTGTGGATTTGGGGATTTTTTTTTTGTTTTTGGATAATCCTGGCAAAATTCCTGAGCAAAGTTGTTTTTTTTT
>VZTL01055262.1:13103-99783 GCA_013400535.1 Scopus umbretta | reverse complement strand
TTTTTTGAGCAGCCCCTATACATGCTGCCTCCGAGCCGCTCTCTTATTACTGCTCACTTCCTGAAAGGAGACTTTTTAGCAAAGCCTCTAGCTCCAGCACTGCCTGGGTCTGACAGAAGAAGGTTATTGAGGAAGGCGACATAAACCCTCAGCCTGGAAACTTTCTGACACGCGCGGGACAGAGGGAGAGAGAGAAGCTTTTGGAGGCTGCTGGGAAAAAGAAATAAAAAAAGAAGCTCAAGGAATTAAAAGGGGGAAAAGAAGAAAGAAGGGAAAACACTAGACAAGGTAAAACATTCTTTAAAATAATTTTTCCAGAGAAGACTCTTTGAGGTTGGAGTGGGGTGGTCTGGGGTGGAGGGAACGCAAATGTTCTTTGAAATCAGAACCGTCTCCCTGGAGAAGGAATGAGCCCGAAGAGCGTTGCATGCTGGAAAAACATTTATGAGAATGAAAACCATGTTCACCCTTCTCCAACATTCAGAGTTTCCATAAAAACGCAGGGTTGTGTTTCAAAGTGTCTGCAGACAGCAGGAGTCAGGCATCTGCACTCGCGCGCTGTCTCCCTCGCCTCCCCCATCCCCACACCGCTCCACTTTTTTTTATTGCATTAAGCCATCCGATCGCATGTTTGCTGCTCTAAAACATAATTCTCTGATGCAGAGCTGCTGTGGGTGAAACTCTCAATTACAGAAAGCAACAGCTATAATCCCTGTTGCAGAATTATATGTTCCTTGCTGTCTTCATTCCTGAGAATAAACACATACTGCACTCCCTCTCCCTCTTTCGCTGTCTCTCTCCATCTTCAGGAGCTGCCAATGCCTCTTTCCCTCCTGTATGATGTGGTCAGAGGATTATTATAAACTGTCTGCCCTGAAAAAGTTGCAATGTCATTAACTTCGTGTGCATCACCAGGCGTTTGACCTCGTTGCACTAGTCATCTATTTCTTTGCTTTGATTATGTTTTTGAAGGGTTTTTTTTGTAAAAAGATCAATCCTTCAGAACATTTATTTTAAACATCAAAGTAAATATTAGTGATGGTGAAATGCCAGAAGATTATCTCATTAGAGCTGAAGGAGCTGTGCTATAAATAGAAAGGAGTTTATAAAATAACCTTGGCAAATATCTTCCAGAGGGGAAGAATCAAACCAAGAGGGAAGCGCGGAGCCGTGCTGGTCAGAGCCGCGCTCCAGGGCAGGTACCCTGCTTCGGCACCAGCCGTGGTGGTGCGGCAAAATTGAAAATTTCAAATGGAGGACTTTTTGGGCGACTTCTCTGGTCGAGCGTACGGAGGGATGTAAACCTCAGGGGGCGTTTGTTTTCTTGTATCGGTCCGTGCCAATATCCATACTGGCTGGAGATAGCTCAGCTACGCTGGAGATCTGTTTCTTATTCTGTTCATTAATATTCTTGTTAGCAGAGCCCACGTGGTGACAGCGTGTGATCTGGTGCATGACGGGTGATAGCAGGAAGATTTTTGAAGTCTTTGTTCATTTCTGGTCTCCGCTGTGCTGCGGATGGTAGAAGGGGAAATGCTTTGTTAGGCGCCCAGGTAATTCCCCAGCCGGTGCAGGGGTGTTCCCTCTGCTCTGCTCGCCATAGCCTTGCCCAGACTAGTCTAAAATGCCTCTGTCAGTGAGGCTTCCTCCAATTCTTGGGAGGTTGCTCCAGTGTCACGAAGTTTCTCCATATATGGAACATGCCGAGTGCTCCGGTTGCTCCATCCCTGGCTTCCCGTTGTTCCTGCGTCGCCCCATGGCAGCACACTCTCCTTTCCTTCTCCTCCTTAGATCCCTAAAACTTCCAGCGCTTGTTGGTGCGTCTCCAGTTGCATTCCCTGAGCAGCTGCTTGTTGGGTGGAATGGGAAAGGTCCTGTCATCTCCTGTAAATCATGCTTTTCCCAGATAAGACCCGGGGGCTGAACTGTTTCGTTTGGCAGAGGAAGACCCCGATAAGTTGTGACTGAGAGAGCAGGCGATGGGGTGAAGCGTAGCCCTAAGGAAAGGTATTGCCTGCTCAACATAAACAGTGTCTGCTAGTCGTGCGAGAGGCCTTTAAAGTACCAACACGCAAACCTGTAACGTGAGAGGCTCCGTTACCGCTGATGGCTCAAGGCCACCCAGAGGCTGTTACGGGGAGGAGTAAGTGTGCTTATCATCAAGTGAAGCCCTGGTCCGGAGACAGTGCAGGCTCAGCTGCCCAGAGGAGCCGCTCCATGGTAGGCTTTTCAGTGCAGGTTGCATCAGGCCCACCCAGGGGATGATTCCGTTCAAGCACTTATCTAAAACTTATCTGGAACCCCCAACTCCAAAAACCACTTTTCTTGCCAAGTTTCCAGCAATTAGTTCATTCTAAGCCAGAAACACCGCAGGATGTGTTTGTCACGTCCTGTCCTGCCTAGATCTCAAGTTAACACAACTGAACGTAAAACAAACAGAATTTGGACCAAATTTGTCAAGTTTTCAGAAACAATTCACAAGCGATTTGAATGATGTCAGCTCAGATGTGCTTAAGATACGCAAGTCAAAAAGATCTTCACTTGACCCCTCCACCATAGGAAATGTTTGCAGGGCGAGTAGTTACAAACATTTCTTGGGAATCTGTAGGCAGGTCGGATCTCATGCAGCAATTGGGAAGTGAGAAACATGGAAAACCACCAGCCTGGATATAGACTCATTTTTCAACACTGAAGGAGGTTTTAAAGGGACGCCATCAAAGCAAATTTTCCCATCTTGGTTAATGTGAGTGCCTTCAATTAAGTCTGCAACCAATTCGAGTATTGGGAGATTCTCCACTGAGAAACTGCAAAAATATTTCAGCTCCATCTGACTTCAGTGGAGCAGTATCAGTGGCACATATTAAGTGCAGGGTCTCCATCCTGCTCCATTGCTGCTACTCTCTTACCATCTGCGTTCTCCTAGGCAGAGAAGAGAATTCTTGGGGTATGCCATGTCTGGCTAGTCAGTGTCTTTACCCTTCGGTTTAACATCCCAACCCATTGCTAATTGCTATTGTGTTCCTACTCTTCCATTATAGCTTAATTTTTAAAGGAAAAATAAGTTAAAATGAATCTATTCCTGTGCAGTTCTGCAAGTCCTTCTGAATTCAAGCATTCATAAATATTGGTTCCAGCTGAGCTGAACTTGTGGGTGAAATCCTGGCCTCCTGCTGTGGGAGTTGTCCCACTGACCTCAACAGGACCAAGACTTCACCCTGAAGTAGCTTCGGCCAAAACCACAGTGCAAACGATAAGTTCAGTCCTATCAGAGCCTATCAGGCTCTTCATTCCCTGGCCATGAACAAAGGCAGCTCTTCCACGGCCAGGCACAGAGAAATGCACTCAGTGTCCTTAGGGCTGCAGATCTCTCGTTAGGAAGCCACACGTGCTTGTGAGTCGGCATATTTTCTGTTGCACCCTGCCATATCCCATCAAATCCAAACCATCTGGGCCATATGTTTCCCTGAACAGAGAACCTGCAGGGAGGGAAAAAGAGCCCATAAACTCTCTGCACAGCAGATCTCACGGAGCTTGCTTAAGGGAGCCGGAGCCTGGAAATGATCTGCAGGTCTTCCAGATCTGTAAACTGGACGGAGTCCATAGCCCAATGTGGTCTGCAAGAATTCATCCTGCTGCAGACCTCCCCTGGCACGTTCCTCCGTGGTAATGTGTCTTAGGGTCTGTGGGTGCTCGCTGTCATGGTCACGCTGCCTTGCAGAAAGAGGGCCCCAGGGTGATTATGTGTGTTGGGGGGGGGCATGCTCTTGCACCATGCTCTTTGGGTGTCACCAAATCACTTCTCCGCTTGCTTTGGTTTCCCCTGCTGTGAAAAGAAGCCAGTAGCATTCACCTGCTTGCAGGGAGACACTGAAAGGCAGGGAGGCTATGGGGACGGTGGCAGAAGCTAGGCTGTGTGTTTGCGTTACCGTGCTCTCAGTGCCCTGGGAGGCTGGGTGCTGCCTACATGTCTGCAGAGGGGGGGTCTTGGTCCAGAGGCACTGGAAGCACACAGCCAAGCAGGCAGGGAGGCAGGTAGAGCAGATCAGGACAAGCCACCTCTCTGGCCAGCCAGGGCTCCTGTCCCTTTCTCTGTGTCACCACAATGCAGCTGCTTCTCTGAAAGGACGTGTTCCTGGAAGAACAGCGTGGTCCAAACTGACTTTGCTGCTTTAGGGTTCCACTCCACAGCTCACTGAGTTTCCTCCAAGACACTTCTGGATGTGACTCCCTGAGACAGCCTGAGTTTTGTGATCCATCCTGATCTAATGCCAAAATTAACCCTGTTTTCAGAGCAGGATGGGACCAGAGAACCCCCTGAGTCCCTTCCAACCTCAGTTATTCTTTGATGCAGTCTGTCAGGACCAAATCAGCAATGGGTGCTGGAGACAGGCAGTCCTGTGGATCCCTTCCCCTGTCTAGGACTGTGCTATTGCTGGTTGCAGCGTTAGACACTGCTGTGTGGTGGGGATGCTGTGCCGTGGTGGTGGTAGAAGGTGCTGCTGATCTCTGTCCTCACTGCAGGTCTTACGGTGCTTCTCACAGCCCTTCTGGGTAACAGGAGCCACCTCAGATGTTCTTCTTGGCAAGCCCAGTGGGGCTTTCTTGTCTCTCCAGCTTCCACATATGAGACTGTGCTGTACCATGGATGCACATGGTGTGGCAGGCAATGAGAAGGGCTGTAGCGGAGCTCTGCCCTCTAGCATAGCACTTCCAGTCTGATGACCAGACACGTCTTTGTCGGAGGACCCCAGCACAGGTACAGCACTACAGATGTGTGGGGTATGGCCCTGCCGTAAGGCCAGGTCGACGGAGGAGTCAAATTTAGGGTGCCACACTTGGTGTGTGAGCTCTGGCAGGTCTTTGTAAGGTATAACGATATAAAAAAGTGCTACTGCCTGACCTGTGACAAACCGCACCTCCCTTTCTCAGACCAGATCCCTCCTGGAGAGAGCCAGTGGCAGTTACGCAGGTGTGTGGAGCTCGGTGTTGGCACAGGAGGGTGTTTGCCTTTATGCAACTTCCAGGGCTTGGTGCCTTGTGTTGCTGCGTTGTGTAAGCACAAAGAGTGCTGAAGGGCTGCTGCGGGAGCCAGCTCTGCCGGGATGCAGATGGCTGCGCTGGGCTGTTGCAGTGGCCGCCTCTGCGTCCCTGCCTGCTCAGAGGTGTGAGTGCTCCTGGCCTTTCCGAGAGCCTGGGCCAGTCTCCTGGCATCCCGAGCATGTTGCTTGCTCAGTGGTGGTGCAGGGGGAGCAGGAGGAGCATGGGGAGGGAGCTCCTTGTGTGGAGGCCCAGGAGATCTGGATTCTCTCCTGACTGCGCTGAACCCCACAGAGAGAAGGGGTAGTTTTATGAAGGCAGAAGGCAGTCACGCAGACGTGGAGATACCAGATATAAAAACGGCGTTTGTGCATGGCATATCCAGAGGTATTGGCAGTGCATGATGGCATGCAGAGTGGTGCGTGGGTACTGAACACAGACGTGCCTGCAGGTAGTGTTTATCCTCATACGGGTAGCGTGTATCCTCATACACAGCCGCACACAAACAGCTGCTGTAGTGGTCTGCATGCATGTGGATGATGTGTGTGTACTTACATACATGGTGCATGTGTGTAGTTGGCAGGGGCACGGTATGGTCAGTGAGCTGCACTTTCTTTTAATGACTGCTCGGCCGTTTTTTTAATTCTGCTGTTTTGTGCATGGCCAAAGCCAGCAAGGAGAGTGGTGGCAGGGGGCCAGCAAGTCTGGGTCACATGGAGTGGCTCCAAACTATTGCATAAGTCCTGTCTGAAAGTGGACCTGCTTGGTGGAGTCATCTCCTTAAATCAAAAGAAGTCCAAGGCTGGGAGCATTGGGTTGCTTGGTAGCCACCTTTTTTCTGGCTGAAGTTGACTGCTCTAGCAGCTAGATTTGGGCTCAGCCCTGGGGGCTCGCACTGCCCCGTGCCGAAAACCTCTCCCTGATGGTGATAGGAGCTGGCACTTCTTTCATGCTTTCCTGCTGAGGACCTCCGAGCATTTTACCACACTTGGAGAAATGCAGTGACCCCAGCTTTCCAGATAGGGCCAGATCCTTATGTAACAGAGAGATAGTATTTCCAGAAAGCAAAGCAGTCAGTGTCAGAGAGAGGTCGGTGCTCCCAGCTCTCCACTCGTATGCCTTCGCTTTGTCATGGGTTTCTTTTGCCCCTTTGCTGGTGAAATTAAAGATCCTGCTGGATTTGGGAGAGGAGCAAGGGGGTAATTCAGTCCTTTCCTCACTAAGATTGCACTGAATAGACTTGACTGTAAAACAATTCTCGTGGTGGTTTTATTTTTTTTTAAATACTCCCACACAGTACTGGAGTGAGCCCAAACCCCTGTGAAGCTTGCTTGTACAAAGGGATCGAGGGTGTGCCCAGCTAGAGCGCAGCAGGGCCCGGCGTGGAGTGCAGCAGCGAGCCTTTGAGAGGGAGCTGGTGGTCCGAAGGCAGCGAGGGTGTTCCCCTGCTCACCCAGGCTGGTACCAGGGTGCTGGCACGGGGACGGAGAGCCAGGCTCAGACCCCTCGCCTCTCAGGTTCAGACTGGCAACGTCAGTCTGGATTTCCCACATTGCTGGTGAACGTCTTTGGACAGGGTTGGATCTTATTTTAACAGTGCGAAAGCAGCATCTCTCCTCCGGATCAAAATTGTGACCCCACAGTCGCTGGGATGGGTGTCTGCAAAGAACCTCTTAGGGTGAGATGAAACAGCCCTTACAAGCAAGGGGGGCTGCAGCGAGTGTTGCAGGTCCCCTCTGAGCCCGGTGGATGCCAGCAAGAAAGGGAAAGGCAAAAGCCTTTGATCTTACTCCAGTGTGAGCTTGATAACAGGAGCAACCAGGGGGATGGTGAGGGGATCCTAAAGGGTTGCTGTGGAGCAGTGCAGGCAGTAACCATCCCATGGCTGGAGGCTGCTGTTTTCTGGTGAACAGCGATAACTACGTGTTTCTAATTCTTTGCTTGCCGTGCCCCCAGAGAGGCCAGGCTTGGAGCAGTAAAGCAGATTAAGGTTCAAGTTCTTGTTTGCAGTTCTGCAGACCTGTGACTTTAACCCATTTTTTGCATTCTGCAGCCGATGCTCCTAGCAGTGAGCTAAAAAACATTTTTCTGTTTTTAACCCATAATGCTACTCCAGAGCTGCGAAATTACTTCCCAGTGGAAGTCCTGTCATGCTGGCAGGATGATTGCAAAAAGGCTTCTGCCATCTGCAACTCAGCATGTTTTCAACTTAACAGTCCAGCCAAATATTTTGTCAGGAATATCAGGACGGTCTCTTGCTGAAAGCCGGGGAGGTCTCGGGAAGCTTTGCATCCACCCGCGTGCTCACCGCCCACCCGGCCTCTCACCCTCTGCCGCAGGAGGTGCAGCACAGTGCCGGGGGAGCAGTGCTGTTTATTCTGTCCTCAGGAACATGCAGGAACCTGCTGGGAGCTGGGGTGGTGACTGTGCATGCATGAAATGCCCGCTGCCCCAGGGGAGCGCAGCGGGCCAGCAGCCCCTGGCCGGCAGCAAGCACACAGCTGCATCGGCAACCAAGCGCCCGGAGGGAGGGAGCTGCCTGTTGCCATACCCTGGGGTGTGCAGCATCAGGGTGATGAGGAGGAGGGAGGTAGAAATGGTGAGAAGTGATTTGGGATCGGTTTCAAGGAAAGGCGGCAAGAGTGTCGTCGGTGGCCTTCCTCGTCCCCCATTACCCTTCCCTTCCTCTCCTTGTACTGCAAATGGTGAGGAGAGGCCAGAGGCACTGGTGGAGAAGGGAGAGATGGTGGTATGGAGAGTGACTGTGCGCAGTGGGGGGACATCAAGTTGATGTCCCCTTTAGCCATGAACTGCAAACAGGCCCTGTCCGTACCTGGCTGTAAGGGCTGAGCTCTGATTTCTTGCTACAGTAGTGACTGGCCAACATTGCCTGCTCCTCTGATCTGGAACAAGAAGCCTGCTAAATCAAGCATGCAGATCAGCTGCATGGAAGTTGATGTTTGATGGGCTTGGTTGAAAATGTGAGAAAACGACTAATTTTCCTTGAAGAGTCTGGTTTTGGTATGTGTTTGTTTTGTATCTGGCCGGAGCCATCTGACTCTGTTTTCTTGTGCTGAAAAGGCTGGCCTGGGTCACTGGGGGTGGCTGTCTGCTAGCTGCCTTCGGATGCGTGCTGGAGACCTTGATGCTGGAGGTGGCCACTGGCACGTGCAGCTCCCTGCAAGGCTGACCACACAAAGGTACCATTGAGTTGTCTCTGGAGACCTGGGCAGGGCTGCCTTTGGCCGCTGCCTGGAAGAGCTCACCAGAGCTTTTGCTTTTAAGACATTCCAGTCCCCAATTAAACAACTTCCTCAGCCTTCACGCTTTTTGTGAGCCCCCCGCCGTGTGCTTGCTCTTGCAGGGAGGTGGAGGTGGGGCTGGTGATCTCGGTGTCCCCTTGCTCTGATGGCACTTCTCTCTGCGGGTCAGGCAGCAACAGGCATGTGGCAGTTTTCTGAGTGTCCCCTGAGCAAAGAGAGCAGCATGGGCTAAAACCAGGACAATCCCCGGAGACCATGGGGAGGAGTTGTCCTTCTGCCTTGCGGCAACGTTTGGGAAGTAGATTTCAGCCAAGGGTTTACAGCCAAAACTTGTGGGCCTCCATGAAGCAGCGACAGCAGGTGAGAAGGGGGCTGTTTTTTTTCAGAAAATATGGCAATTTTAGGATCAGCATCCATGAGCGGCAAGCACTGCAAGGTTTGCTGTGTGGCTGCAATGGGCAGCTGTGGTAACAGGCGGTAGGTAACCCCACTGCGCCAAGCAGGGGGTCCGTGCAGGTGGTGGGCAAGCATGAGGAATCTGGTGATGCTGCTCTCAAGTAGCACTGGCATGGCCCAGGAGTCACGCATCCCAGCACCCTGCAGTCCCCACCGTATTTAGCTTGGTTTCCAAAGAGAATAAGGCCCGTGGAGCAAGCCGTGTGTTTGCAGCTCTTACCCCCGATGATAACTTTTGAACTGGTAGGACAATTTCATGTTGGAGTGGATGGAGGAGCAGAATTCTCTATGGTGCTGTGTTTGCAGGGGCTGTACACGAGGGCCATGTAGTTGCCCTCCCGCGGGGTCTGAAGTCCCGCTCAGCCCCTTGGCGGGGTCATGAGGGAGCCAGGACTGAAGCTGGCCAAGCTGTGTTGCAGTAACCTCAGCATGGTTGGGAAGTGCTGGTACCCAGAAGAAAGAAGTACTAACCATCAGAGCTGGTGACGTTCATTAATGTCGTTGCTAATAGGACAGCCCAGAAACACTGTTTGGGGTGAAGCGGTGTGGTCGCGGGACGCTGCTCTCGCTGCTCTCGCTGCTTGCAGGCACTGCACACCGGGAAGGTGTCAGTGGAAGGGCTGGGGACTGGGGGGGTGCCGCTGCAAGTATTTCCTCCCACCAGGGAAAGCTGGAAGCAGAAGTCTGTGTTTGTATTTATTTCTCTCTCAAAAAAGGGAAAAAGGACACCTGAGCTCATAATTTGCAAAAGTTGGATGAGAAACCTGGAAGCTGCCGGGCCCTGCATCTTTAAAAGCAGTTAAATTCCTCTTCTCTGCACTAGGAGGCACCTTGAACCTTCCTCTTGGCCCTGAGCAGAGCCCATCTGCTTCCTATTACCTTCCCATAAAGCTGCCTCCCTGGCCAAAATGCCGGGCTTTCAGGGAATTCTGTCTGCAGCCCCGATGTTGAAATTAGTAACAGTTGTCATCTGTTTTTCTTTTTTTCCTCTTCTCTTTGCTTTATTCCAGCCTGAATTTTAAGCCCCCTCCCCAGCCCTCGCCCTTCTCGCGTGTTTTTGGTGCGGGAAGAGGCGACCTCGAAGCCGGCATCGGCCCCTGCTCCCCTCACCCCGCCGCCGCCGCCGCCTCCTTGCGCGGGCGGCCTGGCCCACGGGTTCACGCGGCGAAAGCCACCTTGGCGCGGGGAGAGGGGAGCGTCAGCCGCTTGCAGGGTGCCTGCCAAGGACAACGAATTCCTTGGGAAGGAGCAAATCAGAACCGGCCCAAGCGAGGGAGGCACGAGACCGAAGAGGTCACCCTGTGCCCCGGGCCTCCCCGCGGCCCCTCCATCCCAACCCGCAAGACCCCGGCGTCCTGCCGCCCCCGGCACGGGCCTGGGCTCCTTGGGCTTGTCCGTGCCTGCCGGTCACTGCCGCTCAGAGAGCAAAACCTGAAAACTGAGGTTATGGAAAACTTTATATGTATTGAGGCAGCCGCAGAGCCCGCGCTCCTCCAGGTCCTTCTCTTGCAGGAGATGGGCTCGTCAGGGTCTCAGAAGTGAAGCGCCGCTGGGAAGGGGCCATGTTTTCCTTGCCGTGTGCGTGGAGGAATCAAAGCCGGGCCCTTCCCCCAGCCCGGCTTACGGGAATTTTGCAGCTGTAATTCCTGACATGTGCTGCTCCAAACGTGCCTCCTTCCCCCAAGGTCGGGGCTGCGGGGTCTCGGCACCTCCAGCTCCCTCCCAGCCCCTGCTCGGGGGATGCTGAGGAGCTGGGGCTGAAGGGGAAGGGCAGAGGGGAGACGAGGGCACCGGTGGCGAATGCCGCAGCTCAGGGTCGCGGAGAGGCGGAGGAAGGACAGGAAATAATGACAGCCTTGAGGAAGCGGGTTCAACAGCTGGAAAACAAGAAAAATTAGTAGTGTGAAGCCCAGGAGAAAATACACTTCAGCTGAGCGGCTTTCTGTCCGCAGACCTTGGAGTCGTGACAGGATTTAAAAGCTGGAATCTCGAGCTTTAATAGATGCTGAAAAATGCTGACTTAGGAGAGGGACGCAGCACGCCCGGCTTTCGTTTCGCCGTCTCCCTTTTCCCGTTCGCTTCCCACAGCCCCGCAGGGAGCAGGCACAGAGCAGCTCGCAGCAGCCGCAGTGCTTGGCCGTGCATTGCTGCAGCCCCAGCTCTGCCCGCTCTGCACTGCTACCAAGGATGCTGTCACCAGTGGGACATGGCCTCATGGACCCGTAGTGCGGATCTCAGCATCCTTGTGTCATGGTGGAAGAGGGCAGAAGAAGTCCTGCCAACCCTCTTGCCTCCACTGCCTGCTTCCCTTTACCTGTTGCTGGTGAGCGGAGCAGCCCAAGACGAGATTTAGACAGTGTTTTAGACAGGCAGTTTATTCTCACAGTTGCTGATTGTGTGCACAGTCTTCAAGGCCGCTGTTGTGGGTGTTGTGTCCGGGCTTTGCAGAAACCAACCTGGCAAGTGGCACCAGATGTGACTGAGGAGAACATCCCAAGGCCTCACTGATGGTCTTTGGCCATTTTTAACTGTAAGTAAATAGTTTAAAATCTTAATATTTAAAATATGACACTCCAAATGGTGATTTAAAGATGCACGATTAATCCTTCCCAACATTTCTTTCTGGTAGGGAAAAACCATTCACTTATTTAGATTAATTATTGAGGCAGGAATCATCTCTTTGGTTTCTTCTTGTACCTCACCTATGTAGTCTCTGGTGATGGGTGTTATTCCAAGCCCCTGCGGCACAAATAACATTAACTGGATAGTAAAGATAGGAAAACAGAAATAAATTGCAGGCTCCCCTGGGGACATGAGGTGAAGGGGAGCGTGGCAGACCTGAGGAGGAAGCGGCTCTCCTGCCCTGCGCTGTAGCCAGTCTTTGCTGTTTAAAACACACAAGAGCAGAGCGAGGCAAGGGTTAATGACGTTATTCCAAGTATTACCTTACTGGGATGAGGACCACACACATGCCATGGCTATTGACACCTTTGCAAAGAGCACCATTCTCCAGTCTCCAGCCTCATCTTCCCAGAAGCTCAGGAGTATCCCTCCTGCCTTTCCCTGCCGTGCTCCAGCACCATCTGCTGCTGTGCAAGTCATCGCTGCATCACCGGTCTGAAGTCAGACTTCAGTATGTATTTATCCGTCATCTTTGCAGGAACTTTTGCATTTTGCTGAGGGGCTCCTCTCAAGCAGAGCGTCGCTGTTCAGATATTTGGGATTCTCCAGGCAGTAGTTAGGTATGTGCCGTATTCATTGCGTACGTCATTTGATCGCTGGATAGAAACGAAAACCACAGGTTTTATGCAACTCTCCAGCACTATATGAGTTTTGTATAATTGCCTCAGACTGAGTGGAAATTATCTGCAAGCCAAAAATCTTTCACTGAAGCAATTAGCAAATCATTTTAAATAACAAATACAATTGGAATCTCACGATCCATTTGTGGATAGAGCTGAGGGTAAGGGTGAGTTCACTGAATGGGGCCTTTGTTTTCCGTCACTTTTTTAGGTTTAGCCAACGCATGCTGAGAGCAAGTGTGCTTCTCTCCGTGCAGTGATGGTCATTAAAGTGTATTTTAAAGCCAGGATATCTGGAGTAGAGAGGATTTCTAGGTTGTTGCTTACTACCACCCCGCTAAAGCTTTTATTTCGTGCTCTCCTTTAAGAGATCAGGTAACTGTGACCAGGTCACTGTTTGGTCTGCGCTTCCTCATGGGCATTGCTGCAGGACAAAGGGTTCCCATTTATTCTGAGCTCCTTTCCTCCAGTATAAGGTACATACCAGACCTTTAGTGCTGCTGTCAGAGCGGTGCAGGGGTTGCGCTGGGAGCAGAGTTCACCCCTGGGAGAGCAGCTGGGTGTGCAGGTCCCTGTGGCAGGATAATGCAGCTTTCCAATGCTGTGAACTCATGTGGTTAATTGCATTTGCGTTCGCTTCCTGCCCTTTTCTCTCCCCTTCCTTTTTCTTTCTTTCCATCTCACTCCTTCCTTCTCTAAGGTTGGGCTTTCCTCGTTCACCCTGCCCACCTTTTTCTCCTTCGTGTCCTTCTCCTCTGCCCTTTGTTTCCTCTCTGCCTGTCTCTCCCATTCACTCATCCCCACCATCTCCACAGGAGCAATGCCACTGAGAGCCCGCGGTTTGAATTAGCCCATGCTGACCCCACTGCGCTGGCCCGGGTGCAGCACTCTGCAAAGACACCATCGGCCTTGCTGCTTTGGGGAGAGCACGGAGCGGCCGAGGATGCCCGCGGAGGGACCGAGGACTCCTGTCTCTACATAAGCGGTGGCCGAGGGAAAGACATGTTGGGACAGCGCCCTTTCAGCTGGCACAATACTCCCTGCACTGAGACAAGCATCGCTAACCATGGCAATAGCTTGGAGGCTTCTCACATGGACTGTCATCTTCACTGCAGCTGTGTGCAACTTTCCCGGTTACACGTTCCAGTCACAAGGTAGGGATCGCCGTGGGGAGGGGAGTTGGATCCACCCACCTCTGCTGGCAGAAACCCTAACGCTGGCCCTGGGGGAGGTTATTAGGGTAACATTGTGCTGGGGAGTAGGTGGAGACACCCCAAGCTCCGGTCTGCTTGCTGTACTGCAGCAGAGCTCCTCCTGCTGAATTTGCAGGTGTTTTCCATTGACCTCCGAGGAAAGGATGTGTTTTGCTCTCGGATGTTATGCTCCTTGACTTTTTGCAGGATTCAGAGCAGTAGGGTCTGTGTAAGAAGAGAGCCACGTACAGGCTTAGAAAGCAAAGGGGACGTGGTAGCAATAGAGGAAGCTCCCTTTCCACTCGGGTGGAGCGGCGCATCCTCGGATGAATAGAGGCTTTGTTACGAGGAGGGTTGTGTGTGTGCAGCTAGCCAGCGCGCTTGTGAGCAGTCCTCTGCGTGTGCAGGGATGGAGGTTTCTGCTGGAGCATACAAATACAGCTGAGTCGGGACAGATGTGTGCTGCTGGAGAAGCAGTTTTATTCTGTGCACACATGTTTCTGTAAGTGCTACCATTAGTAATGCTCAACCTGCTCAGGTGTGAGCACTTTGTACCTGTCTTCTATGTCTGTGTGTTTCTAATGGTCTTGTGTTTAAATACAGAGCCACACATGCAAGTGATTGCAAGGAAAGCAGAATGTGGGTCTCTCGTACATAGACTTCTGCCTTTGTACATCATTTTATTCTAGAATGGGAGAGAAGGGACCAGAAAGTGAGGTAGACTGCTTTGTACCCAGCCTAGAGTAAAAATACAGCACCGGTATTAAGCAGTTTAACTACCCTGTGTTATCTGCCCATGCTATACTGTGCAATTTCTTCAGAAGCAATAGGAACACTCCCATCAGGCACCAGAGGTAAGAAGAAAAGGCTCCGAACTTAGACATTTGTCTGTGCAAGGTGTTAAAACCTTGGCAGCATATTTACACAGCCCTAATCCTGAAACACCACGTGTGTCCAGGTTAATTGCATTAGGACCAAAGTCAGCAATGTACCCAGGCTGTTAAGTAGTGCAGTGCCATTGGGCTGGAGTCACCATGGCTGAGGGTTGTCTTGCAAAGCAGAACTGGAAAGAGAAGCAAAAGAAAGCCACGTACCGTCCTGGGTCTGAACACCCTCTCGTTGCTAAAGTGGGGCACTGCTGTAGTGCAGCTTGCACCGGCTGAAAGGAGAGGCAGTCAGACACAGAGCTGCGTGCTGTGCAGGCACTGTGCAACGTGCAAGGTTACACAGGCAGAATTTCTTGAATCTGAAACAGACACGGTTTCTGGTCCTTTTCACCAAAACCGCTGGCAATGCCTGGGGTGACTGTTCTGGGCTTCCTGCATCCGTCAGTTCACACCTCTCTCCATCTGCAGCATCACGTTCGCAGCGCAGTGACGCTCTGACAAGGATTTCGCTGCCAGATCGCCTCTATCCTGACTCACAGCAGCTCAGATCCTCCCTTGCTCACAAGTCCCCGCACCATTTGCTAATACACCTTGGCCTAAACCTGAGGGCTCACTAAAATTACAGTTAATGCATTTGTGCTCTCCTAGATACTGGCTTCCCCTGAGCGGGTCTGAGGAGTGAGTTTCAGCCCACAATGTTGCTGGGAGCATGGTGCCATGGGAGCACCAAGATGGGGATTGCAGTCTGTCCCCTTCCCAGTCCCTGTCCAGTCCCGAGGGTCAGGCGGCCCCGTGGGCCCCTCTTGCTGTCAGAGCGCTTTTTTAGGCTCCCTGCATCTGGAATGGTTGGCGTCAGCCTATTGATGTTACTCAACACTTCTTTTTGCCACGCTGCTGAGATAGTAAGTACATAATCCTCACAACACCCTTTCAAAAGGGTGAGATGCTGTTATCTCCTCTTAGCAGTTGGAGGCATGGAGAATAAAGGCCAGTATTTTCAACAAGCCACTGATTTTGACCAAGTGACTTGCTCCAGTTAGCAGCGTAGCAGGATTCACGTGCCCCACGTGCATGACTCCCAATCAGTGCATTTATTTTATGCGGGGAAAAAGCTTAAGGTATCATAATAATAAGCCGTAATTATCTTTGTGGGAAATAGCAGCCCAGCATTGAAAGCCTCTTCAAGCCAGCAGAGATGTAACGAGATTCAGATGTAATGTGTACGCTCAGGCTGCAGTTTTTAACAATGCAGGGAACAGCGGCTGAAACAATCGACCAAGGATTCAGCACATGCCCACCACTGCTGAATGGTTTTTAATCAAAAGGAAATTTTCTGCTAGTGCCTTAGTTTAACCATGGTGATAGATTAGGTAGATTCTCTGTTTTATAGAACACTAGGTGAGGCTAATCCCACTGCTCCTGGCTCATATGTAATCCGATGGACCCTTGGAGGATGTAATAAAACTGGCACAATGCCAGGGCAGCCTGAAGCCGTGGGATCCCTTAGCTTTTTCCACAGCCATCCCTCAGGAATCGTGTCTGGGCTGCAGCTGGAGCTCCTCTTTGCTCTGGTGACAAGACCAGAGCAAACATCTGCTTCCTTTTCATCCTTTAAGCAGCTCTGTGTTGAGAGAGGCAATGGTAAGCATACAAGGAGGGAGCAAAATCCTCCCTCCTCCACTTTCACCTTCCCTCTTTTCTTTTTGTTCAGCTTAGCCCTCTGCCTCCCCTGTGCCCTTTCCCTTCCTCTGCCATCCCTGCCCCTGCAGATGTGTACTCCCTTTCCACTAAAAATGGGGCAGCAAGGTACCTCTTCCCACACCAACCTGTCCTGCATCTCTCTTTTCTCCCTTGCTCCATCCTGGGAGGTCTGTGGTCCTCCAAGGGTGCCCATTGTCCTGCACAGCCATGGGCAGGTTTTCCTGGAGAAAGGCTTTTTATAGCATCTCTTCTGAAGCGGTTTGACAGCTCTCTGGAAACACCAGGCTGCTTATCACCACTGCAAACCCTTCTGATACAGTGGGTGCAGTACTGCACATTTCAGGCCAAGATCTATTAATACAGCATGAAGTGGCTGAGAGGGCAGAGGGAACATGATGGTTTTCCTGGAAGGAAGGAAGGGCCAAACAGTGCCACTCTTGCTGTTGGGAGGTCCTAGTATGGTCTGTAATATGGGGAGCATAACCAAGGCAGTGATAAGGGAATAAGGGAACATCTGTGATGTTGGGTGGAATACATAGGGTTAGGGAGTAAAAGAGATCCCAATCTCTTAGAGCCTAATGTAATCTTTTACATTTTTAGAGGAGACGAAGGAGCCAGCTGTAACACTGGAAGAGGACACTGGCTGCTTCCTTGTGTTGAAAGTCTCCATTATTTTTTTCCCGTTCGTGGCATCCCCACTCTAAAGCATCACTTCCTAAAACATTCGTATGATGCAGGGCACTGCCCTTAGATCTCTCTTCCCATGTCTCAGTTTCCAGAGTGACATCCCTGAGAGGATGCACAGTGACTGGCATGACAGCAAAAGCAGGTTCTCACACACAACCTCACCCCCAGGCTCTGGACACGTTTTTCCTCCTGGACATACCTTGCAGGTCAGGATCAGAGACCGCAGCCCCGGGTCCTAGGCCCCTTTTAGCCACTGTGTGTGCAAACCTCCTTCCGAGTCACTATTTTGCAAGCCCATGTGGACTGCAGAGAGGGAAGAAGAAAAACAAGACACTTCCGATAGCAAATTTTTCCAAGCCTGAGGTCATTGCTTAAGTGCAAATAGTCACTCTTGTTTGCCTGGCTGCATTGCACGCGAGGTGGTGTGATGCAGGAGAAGCTGGAGCACAGGAAGTTAAAAAACTAATAATTATTTCTGGCTTGTTGAGACAAGGGAGAGGTGCCAGAAGTGCTTATGGTTTGGAAGGATGGGAGCTAACCCCTAAACCCAGCTGGTGGGAAGGACTGTCCCATTACTGGTGGCCAAGGAAACCACTCTGTCAGGCTCCCACACTGGAAAACACACTAGAGGAAAAGGAAACTTTCCAATGCTGCCATGTGGTAAGAGTGTAATTTGGAGTCCAAATTTATGATGGCTAGGAAGGCTTTGAAGATGGGTGCTGTGGAGCCAGGCGAAATGCAGCCACCCTGGAGCAGCCTGGCCTCTCCCATTTGCTTAGGAAACAACAACAAATAGGATGCAGAAAGCACAGTAAGAATATTCCAGAGTGAAAAGAGGGCAAATCCTCTCCTACTCCATGAGCAAACCTCCCGCCACGAGGTGTTCAGAAGGAACTCACTGTGATGGGGGGAGCTATCCTGTCCGGTGCATGATTTTTTTACCTCTTCCAATGAAGCCTCTGGTACTGCGGGCTGTCAGAGACAGCTGGACCTCCAGTCAGATCCAGTCTGGCAGTCTCTGTGAAATTTTGCTTGGAAAATGAGAAATTTCTGTAGAGGTTGCAAAGTGCCAATTTTTTTGACAGCCGAAAGTGTTGCATTACCGTGTGAGTGCAGGCAGACATTTTGGACAGTGACCTTGTCGGAGCACATTTACTAAGTGGTATGAGACAGGCTCAAAAACTTAAGTGCCCCAAGAGAAGGTGCTAAGCCAGGCTGATATGATAAAGAGCACCAAGCTGGTGAGCTGGGAAGGCAGGAGGGTGTCATAGATACAGACCTGGCTGAGGAACTGGGATGTCTGACTTCTTTTCTTGCTGCCTTTTCAGCACAGCTGGGGAATTGTGGTTACCCTCTTTCTTATTTTGATTGCAAGGTTGGCATTGCAAGGACATTGTCTTTGTGCCTCTTAGGATGCCCAGTACCTAATGCAGTAATGGAGCTGTGATCGGGGTGGCTGGTACGGTGCTGTTGTTATGTGAGTTATCAAAGCAGAGTTAGCAGGTCCGCGTGGCAGCTGTAGATGTTCTGAAGAACCCCACAGTTCCTTAGCAAGACTGTCTTCTCCTGCGACATTGTCGCCCCAAGGCTCATTCTGGCTCATTTTGAAGAGACTTTATTGCTAGCTTTGTTACTGAAAGGTTAAAATAACGCTTCAGACGACAGAGCATGACTCTGCACAACCAGGAGTCCCTCTGCCCAGTGAAGATGGAGAGATGGGGATAGTCCAGGTTCAGAGCCAGAAATTGGGTGTCCTGAATGGCCCCTTGAACCAGTCTGTTTCTCCCCATCACCTGCAGAGGAAGATTATGCTCCATAGGCTCAAGGCCTATTGATACCCCAAGGCTCTGTAGGCTGAAGGCCTTTGGGAATACCCCAAGGATCCTGCAGCCTGGACAGAGCAGACACTCTGTGTCAGGTGTCTGTCCCTCCACATTGCGCTGGCTGCAGCTCAGTTGCGTGCTCAGGCACAGCCAGCTCCCTGCTGAAGTCGCTGGGTGTTTTACTCTGACTCTTTTTGCAGAACGTCATTCCTCCTGTGTTTGCTTTCCCTCCCCAGAGGAGTTCCTCTCCAGCCTCGATCACTATGAAATTGCGTTCCCCATCCAAGTGGACCAAAATGGTGACTTCCTTACCTTTGACGTGAGAAGTCAGCTGAAGCAACGTCCTCGTCGCAGTCTGGGCTCCTTGCCCTACGAGCCATCTGAGCAGCAGGTTTTCTACAAAGTCTCTGCCCACCGAACCCAGTTTCTTCTCAACCTGACACTGCACTCCAACCTGCTGGCTGAGCACTTCACTGTCGAATACTGGAAGCGAGATGGCGTGGACTGGCAACATGATTTCCATGAAGACTGCCACTATGCCGGCCACTTGCAGGATCAGTACCTGAACTCAAAGGTCGCCATCAGCAACTGCAATGGACTGGTGAGTCTCTGTATTTTGCCCAGCCAAGGGCAACACTAACAACTATATCTGCCCATAAAGCAGAGCTGATTTCAGCCTCTTTGATCTTTGCTGTAGAAGTGCAACCCGGTTTGGGTCCCAGCAGGTGGGTCCGTGGTGGTGGGAAAGGCATGGGGTTGGTGTCAAGCTAGAATATTGTGCACTGACATCAAAAGTCAGTGAAGGGTGAAGGCCACATCCCTTCATTACATCTGTAGGGATTCCTGACCTGTGTTTTGCTTGTAGTGCAGTTTCTACCAAAGTCAGTGGGCATTTTTCCATTGATTTTAATTGGAATGTGATAATCCAGGCTCTAGACCGTTATTCTGGCTCTCGCAGAACTCTCCCCTCCAGTTCCAACAGAAACAGCAAAAGATATGTTTCGCATGTGCTAGTGAGGAAGAAGTGCAGGAGGGCAGGAATTTCACAGCACAACTGGGAATGTCAAAAGTGCATTCAGATCCTTACAATTCCTGGGGTTGCCAGTCACTTCTGTCCAGATTTCAGGAGCTAAAAATGTGACCTCTGGGTGAAAAAAATGAAATAATCAGTTTTTCAATATGAAAAAAGAACATCAAGAGGGGACATGATGGCATTCCTCAAAAACAGCAAGGTTGCTGCAAAGAGGGTGGGAATGATTGATTTTGCATGTCCTAACAGCTAGGACTAGGCATCGTGGTCTTAAATATCAGCAAGAGAGCTTAATGGTAGACATCAGCGGTAAGGATAGCTGAGCTCTGGACTAGATTGCTTAGGAGTACATGGCCCCTACATTGTTGGAGATCTTTAAGACTAGGCCAGACAAATGCCTCTCAAAAATACTCCAGGTATGATTCATTAGGTCTTCCAGCATTGGGAATAGACTAAGGACTTCCATCCTTATTTTTCTGTGATTTTTCTGATATTTCTGGCTCACAAAGCACATTTCATGACCTGCCAGATGGAGGGATGGAGCAAACATACCCTGTTAGCGAATCCCAAGGATGATGGCTCCCTTGGAGGGGTAACATGTAGAAAAAGACTCTGTAGGCCAGATTCATGTTTATGCTACAGCCCCACCTCTTAGCAGCATTCTGGCAGTGTGGAAGAGCTTCCAAATGGGAATGAATTCACGTTTGATTTATTGCTAAATTACACTGCCAGAACAGTGCTGTGGGTTATTAACAGAAATGAGAACCTGACTCATTATATCATAGAGTCTAATGTTTCTATCTCACAGCCAAAAATGAGAGCTGCATAAACTCTTGGTTCCCTAGTTAGCCCTTTGTTTAGATATGGGAGCTCTGCTGAAGTCCTAGACAATTTACTGGTGTTCACAAAAGCGCTGAAGGGTGAGCTGGATGCTGCTGGCTCAGAAGGGATCTGGCATTAGCCTACCTTCCCGCTTCAGAGGGCAGCAAGTCCAGGGCAAGCAATAGCCAGGGCAGCACTTGTACTGGGATAATGTAGTCCACAGGCTGTGTTCAGCTCTGGAGAGATACCAGGGGTTGTCTGGAGAAAAATGCAGCCAGGCACAGAGAGACAGAGGGTCATCCAACAACCTCTCCTTTTCCTGAACTCTGTCCTACAGACAGACAGCAAGGAGTGGGGAGGAGGTCTTCTGGGTTAGTGAGGACAATAGGGTCAGGAATTTGGACAAGAGGAGTCTGGCATCTTTTTAGCTGGCAGAGTTGGGGCTGTACTTGCCATCAAAGAAGACCTGTTGCAGAGCTCTGGTTAAATCAGTAACAGCTGATCCACTTGTGCAATCCCTCAGCCGCAGCATGCTTCCCTCCAGGCGGGAATCAAATCTGCTTTGGAGGGGACAGGTAGGGACAGAAGGGGGTCTCCAATTGCCCAAGTCTCAAGGTTCAGGTTCATGCTGATAGGTGGTAAGGGGGGACTGCACACGGTGACCCATGTTTGTGCAGATCTGACTTACTTATGATGCAAAGGGAGTTGTGTGCTATGTTGTTGAATGGGCACAAGCATGGACCAGGGGATGATTATGGGGTGAGCTGTGCACAAGGGGGACAGAAAGGGGTGACTGCATCCACAGAAGCCTCCAACACAAAGCTGTAAAAACAGGTAACAAGCCTCACGCCATCCCCCTGTCCTCAAACTCCCACATCCCTAAGCAGGTTCTGTGCCTGCAAGGTGTACCGCTGTAAACCTCTTTGTTTTCAACCATCCACAATGTAATTCGCACCTCAAGGCACACCCGAGCTTTGAACTGCCAATACCTGGGCAGGCACCCATTGACTCATCTTCCCAGACACACGCACCGTCACCCAGCTTGACGGCAGGCAGGCAGCGTGGCTCACCCCGTGCATCTCCCATGGAGGGCACACCATGCTGCGCTTCAGGCTGAGCAGGGGGAAAGTCACCCAGGCTGAAGTTGTCAGAAGCAAAGGGCAAAATGATCCATTTCCCAAAACACACAGCGCCGTGAGATGCCAGCAGGGCCAAGCACAAAGCAGCTGGAGCCTGCAGGGAGCAGCCCAGGCAGCTTTGCCTCAGCCTGGCCAGGAGCTGAAATCCCTGTGTTAAGCAAAACCATGTTTCATCCCACTGGCTGCACAAGATCCCAAGGACCCGTGTCCTACCATCAAAAAAATCACAGTGAGAAGAAAACAGCTTTAGGAGAGAAATGCCACTCTTACCTCTTGTGTCAGAGCTCATCAAAGGACAGTTTAAAGGCCAGGTTTTCAACCCTGTGTGCCTGTGCTGAAATTGTGCTTTCGCCTGAAAAGCCCTCCTGATGTCACCATGAACATTAAATGCTTGGAGCAAGGCAGATGGGCCTGCTGCTGAGGCTACCATCAAGCTGCTTGTGTGTATGTACAAAGAGGTGGAAGAGTTGAATTGCAGTATAAGGCTGTGCTTTTCTTAAGTGTGGTTATAAGCTAATAGCATAAACCATCCTTGCTCTGCAGATGACCTGAGTGAATCATAGACAGGATATCCAGTTTAGCTCCCCCACAAACCACAGGGATCTCTCTAAGGGCTTCTTGCCGCCCCCTTTCAAGAGGTTTGTGTCACGTCCAGCACCCAGACCTCAGAGCTTGGTCTTTGGGGTCAGCAACAGGGCAGTTTTCAGACTCCTGCGATGGCTGAGCTTCATTGCTGGAGGATGCCAGGGAGGCAGGCAGTGGAGCCTCCTGCCTCTCGTGCTCTGGAGAGGCTCTGGGTTTAAGTAAGAACGGCCCTTTTCTAGCAGTACATGGTTTTCGGGCAGGACGTGCTCTCTCCTCTTGCCGCTCTGCCCCAAGCTGGTGGTGACCTCCTTCTCACTGTCCCACAAAGCCGGCAGCCAGCTGGCTTCACAGGCCGACACTCGGCTTTCCACCGGAGCCCTTGCCAGGCTAACCTCACAGTACCTTGCTTGTGTTTGAAATGGTGGAGCTGAGCCAAGAGCAACAGAGCCTGGTGCAGGAGGAAATCCCCCGGCACTCTGGAGATGGGGACTTCGCTGTGCACACACTGCCCCGATTCAGCTTTCATGGCAGGGAGGGAGAGGGGGAGAGACCTATTACAGTGGCAGCATCCACCCCAGAGAGGCTCTCCTCCACAAACGCCCGGCAATCATGCTGTTACACAGGTGGTGCCTTCCATGCAAGGACCTCAAGATGTTTTACAGAAGCCAGCTTCCCCACTCCCCATCCTGGCAGATCAGGGCTCCTGTCCCCCTTGCACAGAGGGGAGCTGGTGAAGTGCTGTGACGTCCAAAGGGCAACACCAGTGCAGAGCTGATGGCAGAACGGTGTCTCTGCACCCAGTGCTATGCTCGCACACAGGGAGTGGGAAGACAGCCAGGTAACATGGGTCTTAGACTTTTGGGATACTTCTTGTCCTGCTTGAGCAATGTCAGGCATGTTTCTGTGCCTCAGTTGCTTGCTGGTAAAGTTCAGCTGATAGCACACCCACGTTTCTTGGAGTTAGGAGAGATTCAGTGCCAGGAGTTGTTACAGTGATGGAGCTTCTACTTGTATTGTGTTGGGCTGCTAGAAACTTTTTAGGTTGCTCAGACCTGTTAGGTAGAGGGAAAGCTTCCTGTGAGAGGATAGGACCAGCTGCAGAGGAGAGATCTTGCAAGCACTTGATGGGTTGGGCTGCTCATCTTGCTGGGGTCTGCTCCTGCCCAGTCATCACTGTCTCACAAATGGATCCACTCGCAGAGAGCAGTCGAGATTCATTCAGTCAAAGAGTAAAATAAGGGAGAACAACAAAAAACAAGTAAGAGAGCAAAAACAAGATCATCTGACTGAGGTGACCAGTCAGAGGTGTAAAAAGGGCAGTGATGCCTACAGGGCACAATGCAGGTTTCAGGCTGCAGGGGAAGGTTGAGGCTGGTTGCCTCACTGCCAATCAGACTTCCGATTTTAAAGATTCAGTGTGTTTCTCAAAAGCCTCTGAGCATCTACGCTCCTCTGCAGCAATGCGCCCAAGTTTCCCAGATGGTGGTAATGGTCCTGAGGTGCTTTCAAAGGTTCATCAGTGAGGTTGAAAAGTATAGATCTCACTGCTGAGTTCTGCTGCTATTTGAAGGTATGGTATTTAGGATCCCACAGACAGCTCTCAATTAGACTGAGTGGGTGGAATAGGAAACAACTTATTCATAATTTTGCAAGGAAAGACTGATTTCCAGAGGACTTTAGTGAACACAGATGTCCCAAGGCATCCACGACCATCTGGCTCAGTGTTCTCTGGTCTGTAGGTTCATATAGTTCAGTGTTTGTGTGTAAATGAAGGATTCCTTCACATTCTCAAAAGTATTTGTCAGTCCCCAGAAATCCAGTGGTTAATCATCAGAAAGCTCATTATGAGAAGCCACCAGTATGTCATCCAGTTCTCTCTCTACCTCTTTTATTGCCTTCCGTCTCTTTCCTTCTGCAGCACGGGGTGATCGTCGCAGATGAGGAGGAATATTTCATTGAACCGCTGAGCCCGGGAGCCAATGTCAGCACAGGGAGCGAGGGCAAGGGCAGCCCCCATGTCGTGTACAAGCGATCATCTCTCCAGTACCCTCACATGGATGCAGCCTGCGGTGTGCTAGGTATCTGTACCCACCAACACATCCTTAGTCCATCCCAGTGCAGGCTGGGAAAGTCCCAGTACACCAGGCTTTGAAGGTCCGCACTGCTCTATATGGCAAAGAATCAAATTTATCTCCTTCATTCAAGAAAGTTTTGTGTATTTACTTTTACCCATGTTAAGGTTGTCTGGTGGCCTAGTCTTTGGAAAGCTCTTGCACTCTCTTCTTCACAGCAGGGCTTTTAAATTTGCAAATAGAGCATGGAATAGAAGAGAAAAAACTGCCTCTTATTGTTCTTAAGAAAAATCCTCCCAGATTTGGCCAATTTACAAGGTATTGAGAAATCGTAGCTTACGCATGTTCAGCAGAGACTTGTCTTTGGGTTTTAGTCACTGAAGATTGTGTCCATGTTGAGATACATCTGCTGCTGTTAGAGACCGGGTGGAAAGATGCCTTGTAGGGTGGCATGTGGGACCTGGTTAGTCACAGTGGGCTCTGGGAGACATTTATAGAGAATGGCAATTGCACATCTACCCCATTTCTACGCTTACAGGCATTTGACTTCCTAAAGGACTCACACAGGTCTGCCCTGGCCTCTCCCCATGTGCCTGTGCCCTTCTTAGCCTTGCTAGCAGTCAGTCTGTGTCTCAGGCCCTTGTGAATGTGCAAAGTTTTTCCATCTACCCAAAATGTTGCGTGCACAGAGGGTGCTGCTCCCTCGGTTTACAGAGGCTTCCCCTGACTCTGTAAGGATGAGAGGAGATGCCATCCCTGTAGAGAGGCCAGCTCGCATTTTATGGATGTTTGTGGATGCAGAAGCAGAGCTGTTCCCAGTTGCTCCTGGCAGGTTTGTGTTGTCACTTCAGGGTGTTCATCCAGTGCCCCAGTGGTAACACTTGATGAGATGAGGAGTCACTGCTGGAAGGGATGGAGCCTCTGGAGACACTGGAGCACTGCCAGCCTGCTCTGAGCAGGCTCTGAGTGTCCCCAAACCCGCCAGCATCTCTGGAGACAACCTGTGTTTCCCTGGCCTGGCTCCTCCTGTCCCAGCTCCCAAAGTCACATTCAACGAAGCACCAGCAGACTCCCCTTGTGCTGACTCTTTGCCACGTTCCCCAGCTTCCAGGCGGAACTTAGCCTGTTCTTAATTGCTTCTTGGAAAGCAAAGACCATGCAGTGGGAGCTACAGGCCAAATACAGTTCAGAACAACCACAGCACAACTGGCCCCAGCAAAGCTGCCCGGTCCCATCGCCCCGCAGGCTGGACCTGTCCTGACCTGCCTGGCACAGCTGGGCCCCAAGCACCCCACGAGCTCCCTCTGATCAGCCCGAGGGGCCGGAGCTGGTGGGCTGTGGGGCTGCCTGTGATCTGCCCATCTTCCCAGTCTCGCTGGATGTTTGGTGATCCAGCATCAGAGCAGAGGAGGGGGATTCAGCTGGCTCTCGTGACAAGGCATGAGAGTGGTTATAATCTCACAGACAGCTCTCCTGCCCTGTGGTGGTCTCCAGGCTGTGGGTTTGGAGCTAATGGCCCCACTGGGGACATCTCTCAGGTCGGGTCAGTAGCACTTGAAGCCTGGAGCGAAGTCCTACAAACCTGCTGCTGCTGCTTTGGAGGCTGCAGCCATTTCTGTGGAGGAAAAGCCAAGTCCTAAATTCAGGTCCTGGCAGGAAAAGGAAAGAGGAAATGATCTGCAGTGGCTTTATGTTCAGATTGTGTCTGTGTAGTTTCTAAATCCACGCTGCTTTTCTCTGTGACAGAGGGAGGGCAGGGCCTTGCGGCGTGGAGGCAGTGAAGTGTGTGGGGCTGCTGCAGCAGGACAGGCGCGCACGACTGCGGGCAGCACCTGGGCAGAAGAAGGGCAGGAAGGCAGGGAGGATGCCAGCGGGGCCAGAAGGAGCACGGGGACAGCCCTGGGCTGCCGTAGGAAGAGCTCAGCAGATCCAGCTGATGGCAGTGGGGACATTTGCTAGGTCCATGCATGGTGCATAAAGAGCCTTGCAATGGCCTTTCCTTCCCTGAAACCGAGGTCATACTGTGCACCCCTCGCCTCTGTGTGCTGCTGAGTTGCTGCTGGAGGGCAACAGAAAAATCTCTTTCCCTCCTCAGATGAGAAGCCATGGAAAGGGAGACACTGGTGGCTGCGGACGCTGAAGCCCTCCCCTCTGAAGCCGTCGGGCAACCACAGCCAGCGAGGTCAGTTGCCCCTGAAGAGATCCGTCAGCACAGAGCGCTACGTGGAGACCCTGGTGGTGGCTGACAAAATGATGGTGGGGTACCACGGGCGGCGGGACATAGAGCAGTACATCCTGGCCATCATGAATATTGTAAGTGTTATAACCACATCATGAAACTTGGGGGATCCCAGGGGCTCACACACCCGGCAGCAGAGAGCAAGCAGGAATAGATCCTGTTTGTCACCCTGAATGTCTGGGTTGGCAGAGGGTGCCATGTGCTTTTCCTGCAAGAGGACAAGTGGGATGGGAACACAGTGGGGGAAATCAGATCTGTTCCAGGATGGCAGTAGCTTCTCCCCATCCCCAGAGCATGATGCTTGGGTCAAAAATCTTGACATGCTGCTGCCGCTCATGAGCAGTGATACTCTGGAGCCTGCAGGGATTCTCTGTTGTATTGGGGAGGCACTGTAGGAGAGGTAAACTCTGGCCCGTCTGAGCACGCTACAGGCCAGATCTGGACTGGGAGAACAAAGCCCTTTCTTTGAACAGCATCTCTCATCTCAAATTAGCATTGCAAATAGGGCCAGGCAAGCTGTGAAACACATGGGAAACCATAAGGACAGTAAGCTCTCACGCTTGGGGGCTGATCAGCGTGAGGGGTAGGGAGAAATACCCTCGTTCTTCCATACTGCGCTGCCCACATTTCTGGGTTACTGCAGAGGAGCTTCCTCTGCAGCATCAGATTTGGGTCATTGCTGGCGGCAGGATACCAGGCTAGATGCATTAACAGCCTGAATTGGCCATGCTGAATCCTCCTGTGAGGTGAGATAGGCTTGGAAGTTATCCATCAAACCGCTGAAAGCCCCTCTGTGATGGTTCTTTGTCCTGTCCTCTGCAGGATCTCTTTTCATGGCTTGCTCTGTTTGCATTTCTAAAGCAGATGCCAGATTTTAAAACAATACCATTTCTAACTGTTTCATCTGCTGCAAAATACCCGTCATGTTGTGGCAGATTTCTGAGAGATGCTGTGTCGTTCCCTGCCAATGGGCAGTCAGCAAAGCTTCATCCCTGTGGCTGTGTAATGCCAGGACCATGGGGCTTCCTCACCTGAGCTCCAGGCAAGGAGAAGGTGCTGTGGAATGTCAGCTTCACTGCTCGAATCTCCCCAGAAGGAGACACCCAGGTCCGAACATGGTTTAAGAGGTTCTGCGATTCAAGTGGTAACGTGGAGTCCCATACCCGTTTCTGCTTTCTAAAAAGATTGTGTTCAGACTCTGCAGCCCACACAGATAATGCAGCCCTGTTGCCCTCCATCAGGTGCCCAGCACATGCCAGCTCACATGCTGATTGCACTGTCACCCAGCCAGTGAGCTCATTTTTAAGACTCGTCTTTTCTTGTTTCTTGGAGGTCAGGTTGCCAAACTTTTCCAGGACTCGAGTCTGGGCAATATTGTCAATATCCTGGTGACCCGGCTGATTCTCCTCACTGAGGATCAGGTAAGGTGGGCTTTGCTGAGCTGCTTCTATCATGCATCTGCACTTCCTTTGCGGGTCTGTGTGTTCCCCCTGGATGCCACCCCCAGGAGATCCCCCTAGTGGCGTCTGCTGGGTGCACCATATCCTCTCAATGGCAGCTGGGGACTGGGTTCAGGCTATGGGCTGAGGAGACCTCTGGGACTCTGAGGACTGTTTCTGTGATAAGGTGGCTTTAGGGAGTTTTAAGTAGCTTTAGTCCTTCTAAAGTCTTGCTTTCCCATGGCCTCTGTGAAAAGGTGGGGGCATCTGGACTGGTGTCAGTGCTCTGCTGGCACAGGAATAAGCAGTGCCTTCATATCAGAGCTTTCCTGGGAACACACTGTCATGTTGCTTCCATTCCAGCCCACACTGGAGATTAACCACCATGCCGGGAAATCCTTGGACAGCTTCTGCAAGTGGCAGAAATCCATTGTGAACAGGAATGGCAATGGGAACGCTATCCCCGAGAATGGTATAGCCAATCATGACACTGCAGTGCTGATCACCAGGTAAGGCTGAGCCTGGCCCTGGCAGCGCTGTCCTCACGAGCGGTGTCCTCTGTGCAGCTGCTCTCTATCTCTGTCCAAATGGTTCATCCGAGGCTTCCTTCCCATGTGCTCCCCCGTAAGCTGCCTGGCAGCGGCTGTCCCTCAGGCTGGCCACTTGCCAATTCCCGTGCGGCGATGCAGATTATTGCAGTTCAGATAGTTATCGTCCTCCGGTGTCTTCCCTCAGTCTTTGTTGCGCTCTCAAGGAGCTTAGTTTGCAGCCACGGGTATTTGTGCACCAAAAGTCAATGGCGCAGTGTGTACAGTGGTGTTTGGCATGTGTGGGAACAGACCCTGGAGTGGTGGAGCATCGGGTATCCTACTGAAATGGAGAGCCCCATCTGCCCCTGCTGTGAAAGATGGAGAAGAGGATACAAGAAGGACCTGAGCATTATGACAGTGACAGATTTCCATCAGCCAGTATGGGATTTGGCTCACCTCATTTTAGGTGCCTACATGTAGGTTTGAACTCTCTCCTTGGTAGCTGATGGACACCCTTGAAGTAGTGACTTCATCCCAACTCCCTTAGGACAAGAGAAGTCCTGCCCTGCCTGTATCTCTGCGCTCCTGTAACAGCAGTCTAGGTCAGCAGCTTAACCTGGGTGCTGAATTGCACCTCCAGAGCTGGGTGAAGGGGTCTGAACCTTCACACCAGGACAAATAACCCCCATCAGAATAAATGGGTGCTTGAGCCTGGAGCAGCAGAGAGTATGGGAGGGACAGCTGGAAGGACAGATGGATGGTCAGAAGGAAAGAAGATGCAGAGAGGACAACAGGGACAGTGGAAGGAACAGAGAGGCAGCTGGGAAGACAGAGGATGCCAAAGGGAGAGCTGGAAGAACGGAGGGGATGAAGGGTGCTGAGATGCAGCTCTCAGCGGTGCTGCTGGCTGTGCCCGGGACACTGGCTCTCTAGTGACCACATAAACCCTGCTTGGGCAGAGGGGCAGCAGCCTGGGTAGAAGCCAAAGGCAAACCCAAGGTTTGTTTGTGCCTTTTTTCCTCCCTCTTGTGGAGTGGACGAAAGTTATAAAATGAAAGCGCTGGAGAGGGGAGCCTCCAAGTGGGAGCTGGTTTCATTGGCGCCATGCACCGGTCTCCTGCTCCAGTTCCCGGCAGGAGCCATGTGGTGCCTGGCGCATCCCTCCCAGGGAGCTCATGAGAGCTGCCTGGTGCATCCCTCCTGGGGAGCTTGCAAGATGAGAGGCCACAAGCACCAGGGGAGGAGTGAGCAAAAGGCCCCTCAGCCTCTGCTTTTCACCCTCCCAGGGCTGCGGCATCTGCTTTTCCTTCCCTCCTGCCACACATGTGGGACACAAACGCCAGCTCCAAGTTCTTTGGCCTCCCACCAGATGTTTGAGCTAACCTGAAGCGACTCGGCAGCTGGCCGTGCCAGGCTTGGACAGCACCAGCACATCCGGCCCCGTCTCTAATAAATTCCCCGTCTCCTGATAACATCTTGCTGAGCTGCAGGCTTTTTTCTCTTGCAGGGACGTGTCAACCCAGAGCCTCCAAAGGCTTTAATGGTGTTCACTCAAAACAAAGCAACAAATGTTTTTCACTCGATTGGTTTCCTGCCAGGGGTGAGAGGTTTGGACACTTGCAGAGAGTGCCAAGGGCCAAAGGGACAGGAGCCATTGCTAGGAACGTGTTGTTCTTAACCCATCGTGTGCTATCAGCTTGCTTCCTCCCCACTCTCATCCCTGTGGGGCCACTGGGGCGAGCAACAACAGATGGTCCTGCTCACTGTGTGGGTGTCCCCCAAACCCGCACCGTGGGCAGCATCCTCGGTCCTCCGGGCCCACCTCGTGCTCAGATTGAAATGCACCGCAGGGCTAAGGAGCAACACCCCAACCTGGCTCTGGGGCATGTCAGCCTGGCTGCCACTGATCCCCCTGCCTGCCTGCCCTACCTGGATTTCAGTGTTAACCTTGCCCCTCTCAGCCTGGGTTTTGCAAAGATCCGAATGTTTGGGGGTCTCACCTTCTGGAGAAGGTATTTGAACAGAGGCAGGGAGGGTATGCGGTTCGTCTCCGCAATTAAATGATAATATTCACTCTCTGGCCCAAACTGGTCTCTTTTGGAGCTGCTGCCACATCCCATTGCAAGGGTGCTGCATTTCAAATTGGAGGAGATTTTACTCTGCTGTCCTCGTTTAGCTTTTCCTTGTATGTGGCTAACGATGTGCAAACAGTCGATTTCTTGATGCAATGGCTGGAAGTTGAGGCCAGGAACAGAGGGAAGAGTCGTCTTGAATCAACCCATATTGAATTTGTTTGGAAAATTCTCAGTAAAGAACTAAACTGAGAAAAAAAATATAAAAAATTCACTTTAGCATTTTAATGAAACCACAGTTGGTTTTGAAATGGAACATGTTTTCAAACTGAAATGTTTTCCTTATTTAAAAAAAACATAATTCAGAATTGCATATTTGACTGATATGATTTGCTGCAAGGGACCTGAATTTACAGACAGGAGGCTGGCCCTGTCCTCTTCCACCCTGCCCCACTGGGACAGATCCCTGAGCCCGGTGCCTTCCAGGAGAGAAGTGGCCAGCTCCCTGGAGTACACTGGGTACTAGTGAGCAGAGCTCAACCACCCACCCAAATCCAAAGAGCTTCAAGGCTGGAGAAGCGTTGTTCCTGCTGATTTACCACGTTTCACCAAAAACAAACCTCTGACGCTGCTCGGCACTGCCCCATAGTTAAGGGACAGAAGCTATCATTAAAAATCCACAGTGAGTCTCAGCTGGGGGAAAGTGAGTGTTGTACAATATGGATAGAGAGACATCTTACCTGTTACAGTCAGTACTTTCCAATCCAGAAGTGTTGCGTAAGCCATGGGTTGTTTTGGAGTGTTTTGGATGTGAACACATCAGTAAAACGGAGATGTGTTATTCTGGAGCCACTGAAATTATAAGTGTTCTTAATACTGCCTTCTCTTCTTTGCAGATATGACATTTGCATCTACAAGAATAAACCTTGCGGCACCTTGGGTATGTCGGATTTTGCTGCCCCTTCAGCAGCACTTCTCAGTAGCACACGGTTCTTCGGAGCGTGGCAGGGGCAGGCTATGCCATCCCCCTTTCCTAGCGAGCAGGCTGAGGGGAAGCACTCGCCCAACACTACCGCAAGCACCGGCAGCAGAGCCAGGAACAGGCCAGTGGTTTCCAAGCTGCTCGACTGTGTAGCCTCCTTACTTCTGTAAACACTAAAAGCAGCAACCCGGAGGACAGATGGACTCTGGAACACTTCTCCGTTATATCCCTGGGTCAGGTCCAGCCTGATGATTAAGAACCGCTCGCATCTAGGGCTGGTCCATAGCCTAGTGGAGTATTCCTGGCTTAGCAGAGAGAAATAAGACTTTTTTGTGATGACTATAAAGGGAGTTCTTTATTTAAACTGCTATTCGCAGACAGACCCTGCAGCTCTCTCTGGCTGTAGCTCCTAATTTGTCTTGACCTGGTCTAGACTAAGCAGTCAGGGAGGGATTACTGCTCTGAATCACTGCAGTTAAGAAAGAAAAGTTGGTAGATCTCTGACCTGATGTGGCTGCAGACAAGGTGCCTGGGAGGGAGATTGAGGCTGGAAGTGCTGTGACGGCTCAATTTGTTCCTTTAACAGAGACTATTCCTTCCCTGGCCTGGTGCAGCAGGCACAGCCTGTGGTGATGGGACAGTGTATGGGCAGAGTGGTGGTGGAATCTTCTGCCACAGTTCACAGGGGATTTCTGCATAATTCAGCCCTCCAGATGGAGTGAGGCTGAATTCCTGGCCATGGTGGGCATCAGCCAGAACCAAGCATGGCTGGTCAGCTTGGATCCTGGCCTACTCAGTTGTCCAGGCTGCCCTGGCCAAGTTTGGATGCCCAAGTTCTGGTGTAGCTGATCTCAGGTTCCCCCACCAGCAGTGCCAGTGTTGTGACAAGGACTGCTCCCCCTCCACACACAGTCAGGGGTTTGGATATGAAATTCAGAGGATTTTGACCCATTCATAGCATTTCCAAGCCTCTCATTGTTAATTTAGTTGACAGTGCTGAGTGGCCATATGTCCACAGCCCCTAAGAGCCATGGGTCCATCCCAAAGCCCAGTGCAACTGGAGGGAAGAAACTTGTTACTGACAGCAGGCTATGCTCAGTGTTAGCGAGTGTGAAGCACATCAGTTAGTCTCCAAATACTACTCATGTCCCCTACAGATGCCTTGTGCTGGTCCTATGTGACAGCTCTATCTGGCTTCCCTAGGCTTGGCACCTGTCGGCGGGATGTGCGAACGAGAACGAAGCTGCAGCATCAATGAGGACATTGGTCTGGCCACAGCCTTCACCATCGCCCATGAGATTGGCCACACGTGAGTCCTGTGCCAGAAGAGTCCCTAGGAGTACTCATCACAGGGAAGGGCCCCTGTTGGTTTGTTCCTGCCAACAGGAACTGGAAAATCCTTCCTACATATGATCCAGATGTGTCAAAAATGCAGCAGCTGATCATCTCTCTGTTGCCTTGGTGATGCTTTCTAGGTTTGGCATGAATCATGATGGGGTCGGCAACAGCTGTGGCTCCCGTGGGCAAGAAACGGCCAAGCTCATGGCTGCTCACATCACCATGAAGACCAACCCATTTGTATGGTCCACATGCAGCAGGGATTACATAACCAGCTTCCTGGAGTAAGGAATTCATCTCATCTTGCCCTTCCTTCTACCTTGCAACCAGTACACACCTCCAACCTCTCACAGTCACTTGTAAGGAGTGGGTAAAGCCAAAGAAAAGCCCCCAAAGCACACAGCCTGTGTACCTTCTGTCCTGTCTCCCAGCACCTCATCCTATCCCAAGAGGCACGTGCTTTCCTTCCTTTCTTTAGATTTTCCCATGGTTTGCTTGCCTGCTGAAGATACTAACACCATTTACCTTGCAGCTGTGAGACCTTTATTTAGGTTTCTCACTTCCAGAAACTTCACAAATAAATCAATAGCTTCTGGAGGCATTTGGATGTTTCTGAAATTCAGCCAGGAATTGCAGAGAAGGGTTGGTGTGGTGGGAAAGGAGGATCTGGAGACAGGACTGGGTCGGCATGGTGCAGGCAGCTTCACCAGACACCAAGGAGGAGAGGTTTCAAGTGTAAAGCAGCAATGCAGGAGAAAGGTTTTTGGGTTTTTTTCCAAAGCACCTTTAGGATTCAGGAGAAGGGATTTGAGCTCCTAAGTCCCAGAGTTTTGATATTGTCACATTGTCTGAGTCATGCCTCTGCAGCCTGAAAGAGCTTCTCATCCAGGGTTCAGGCAGTCCCCAGGGTTTCTGTCACAAAACGAGCAGTCAGGATCTATTTTGGTGAGGTTTCTGGTAGCATATGGGCAGTACCTAATAGCAGGACTGGGTAGGACTTGAGTCACAACTGGAAGAAGCAAGTGTGTGGGGTCACTGTGGTGGGAAGTCCCCCAGGAGTCTGACTGCCAGACCTCTACCCGAGACGCTGCTGTTGTAATGCTGTGAGAGGGGCAGCAAAGGCAAGCCTCCCTGAGGGGGTGCCGCCTGCCCCGCTTTCCCACTAAGCTTGGCCAAACCATGCGGCTCATCACCAAATCCCACATCTGGCAGCTCATGTTTGGCCACACCAAAACCTGTCCCCCTCGCTCTTGACCCCTGGACGTGCACCGCAGCAAGGCACGTTGCACGGACAGTGCCGGGAAAGCGCCATGGCAGAGGCTGCCTTGTCCTCAGGTAACCCCGAGGTCTCAGCGGGACTGGTGGAGGACGATGAGTTCATGTCGGCCGTCTCCACAGCTTGTGCTGGCCGCTCCTGCCTGAGCGCGGCCCCGGGAGCCTCTGCCGAGATGGGGCCATGGTGCGTGCAAGACCCCAGGACACAGGACTGGGGGAGTGGTGACAGGGGCCTTGATTTAGGGAGAGCTCGGAGAGCAGCAAGTAAGGGGGAGGGAAAGGCGTGTTTCTTGCAAAATTTGGACGCTCCTACAAAGCTCTGGCATGCAGAAGGACGGGCTTGGAGAGCAGGGGCTCTCTGCGCTCGGCACCGCTGGTTGCTCTCAGCTGTGGCTCTACAGCCATGGGGTGGGAGGGCAGTCCCTCCGCCTACCCGCCGCCCTGGGGGGCCTGGGCACATGCCTGCCTGCGCACTGCCACATGCTGTCTGCTGGACCTGGGACCTCTCAGGATGGGTCGCCAGGGGCTGGCGATAGCCTGCAAAACCCTCAGATTAAAACTTCTAGAGTTGCCTAGGAACAAGCATACGCTTCCCAGCACAGACAGAAAGACTTCAGAGCACTTTCTCAGCACCAGTTTTGCCCAGAGGAGGCTGGTAGAGTTATCCCCCCAAAGAAGCCAAGTTTGTGAGAGTTCAGCGCGTGTGGAGCCAGGAGTGCCTGCTGCTGGTCCTTCACTGCGATGCTCTCCTACAAGCCTTTCTGAGCTCTGATTCTCGTCTCTTGTTTCCAGCTCCGGGATGGGATTATGCCTGAACAACGCTCCTCCCAAGCAAGACTTTATCTACCCAACGGTGGCTCCAGGACAGGCCTATGATGCAGACGAGCAGTGCCGTTTCCAGTACGGAGTTAAATCTCGCCAGTGTAAATACGGGGTAGAGAGCCTTCCTGCTTTACTATCGGTTCCCAGGGGGTGGAGGATGGGAGCTACAAGGGCAAAGGGGCCATGGGGCCATTCCTCTCCTGCCCACATCGCTTTGCTGTCCTGCTTCAAATGAAGGGCACTGGCACATTCCCTGTGAGCTTTTTGCCTTGCTCCCCTGTGAGAGGACAGAGGAGGTCATTTCCCAACCACAAAGGATGACCCCAGCTCAGTTTTGGTCATTTTTGGTTATTCCCATGGGAAGAGATCTCCTGCCTCTGTCTGACACCTTGGTTGCTGCTGGACCCCAAGGGTTGCAGCTGAAAGCCAAGATGCCATCCCCTCATCCAATTCCTCTCTCAGCAGGGGTTTGTACACAAACATATTTTTCATAATCCTTAGTAGAAGTCATTATGCTGCTCGCACAAACTTAGGAGGAGAAATTTTCTTCCAGGTGAGGTGGGTTGATGTGCTGTAGGTCTGTCTGCAGGACAGCTGCCCACCTAAGCCACTCCCACCATCACGTTACTATCCCCTGATCTTTGAATCCAGGAAACCACTGAAAGGAAAGGTTGTTTTAGGAGAAAAGATCTCAGCCTGACATTTTGCTGTTCTTAATGTGCTGGACATTGCCAACTATCTGAGCATAGTCACAAGGGGGAAGCATCTGCGCCAAAGGGCTAGTTGAACTCCTTAATGCATCCACTTTCCCCTAGAGAAAACAGAGGAGCCAGCAGTGAGATACACGGGCAGCTGCGTTGTCTGATGACACATGTGTACGTGTACCCAGCCCAGTCCAAACCCTGGAAAGTTGTGAAGGAGGAAACACATCAGATCAGGGTTTATTTTCTCTTGCAACCATGTAAATCCAAGCCCAATGCTGCCATTGAAGTGACCCAATGTGAATCAGTTTATCAGCCTGAGTGTTCCTCTATTTAGTAAGGTTAAACATTAAACTACCTCCTGGTGGTCTCACCAGCTCATCTTGGTGAACAAAGGGCAAAGCTTGTCTCTCCCTGGTCCAGTGCTGTCTTTCGACATGGCCCGGGGGCCCAGAGCCAGCTGGATGTGGGGCAGATGCAGTCTCATGAGATGCCCAGAGCCACAGCAGGAGAAGTCTGGGTCCAAATACCGTGGTTGTGGCATCTGATGTCAGGTGCTACCAACTGCAGTCTGTGCCCCTCATCAGCCAAGCCAGAGGCAGTGGAATGGAAATTTTCCACATTTACATGCCTGTTTCCTAGCTAGTTTTTAACTTGGGCAGACACTTCCTGTATATATACAAGTATCACAAAAGCACAAGATGTCCTTGTGATGACCCTTGTAGCCCAGCCTGTCTTGTGTGTTGTTTGGGAGAAACCCAAAGGGTGTACAGGCTCAAGTGTATGCAGATAAATCTGGGTAAATGTGTAAATCCACCCATCCTGTGCCCCATAAAAACAGACTCCAGGGTGATGGTGCAAACATGGCAGGATCTCTTCCTCCATGCCAGTACAGAGCAGATGATTAATAGGAATGATGAGGACAGACTGAACATGTCACTGGTGAAAGCTGGGAAGTCCTCTCCCTTGGTGACACAGAGATAAGAGACTATACAGAAGTTCCTACTTCCCAATAACATGCTGGCTCTCCAAGAGCAGTATGGAGGAGTAGATGCCTTCTGAAGACGGGAGAGACTTTCTCCTTTCACTGGTTAAAGCCAGCTGCAGATGGGCTTTGGTGAAGGAGTTGGGAACCAAAATCCCTTTGCATCTCAGAGCTGTGGTCCTCAGTGCAGACTCCGCAGTATTTCCCTTTGCTCGCTCACCCTGTGTCACTCTACTATCCCAACCCTGGGAACAGGAGGGAAGCAGAGAAATCCCCAGCTCATCTTTTCATCCCACTTGGTACCAGCACAGAGGATTCCCAGTCGTTGAGTCAGTTCGTCCTGCGGGGGTATCAGTTACTGTTCAGAGCACAGCCCTTGGCGGGGTAGAGGAATGCCTTGCTGGAAGGCTGAACCAAGCCCGGAGGCATGATGAACAGGCTGCTACCTGACTGGAGGCAGGCAGCCGCAGGGAGCTGTCTTGTAGGTCATGCTGCCGTAGGGGCAGGCAGGAGGCCAGGCGGTCGCTGTGCTGGCGCTGGAGCATGCAGCATAGAGTACACCGGGTCCTTCAGCCCGTGCTGCGGCATGGGTGTGCACCAATGCTGGCACCGACGTGTGCTGGGAGCGCGTTAGCAGCAGCCGTGGCTGTTCGGGCTCTGCTCTCACATCTCGAGACAGTTTCCTTCACTGACAATGGGTACCTGTTTAATACTTTCAAGTATAACCTAAGTCACGGCAAGCTGCTCTCTGAAAAGCAGCAACTTTTTCTATAGGCTTGTTTCATGAGGAATAGGAGCAGGATGGTGACCTGGCATGAAACTCAGCTCTGGATTTTAGGTGTTGCTTTGCAGTTGCAGGTGTAGAAGTCCAGCCTGGTTGATTTAGTAGCAGAGCAGGTTCAAAGGACCTGGACTTTCTGATTTAGCAGCTGTGACAACTTTGCAGAGTCTCTTTTGTAGACCTAACTTTTGGCTGGGTTCTGGAACAGCTTTTTGTTTGCTGGTGCCCTGAGAGGTCAGAACGGGCTGAAGCTCAGGATCTGCAGCTCAGGAAACCTCTTGGAAAGCAGTCTGGAGTCCTCAGCCCAGTATTACTCAGTGGACCCAAGTACACCTAGCAGAGAGAGAGAGAGCAGGAGTACCCACTTCTGGAGCTGCTTAAGGGCTAGCTCAGTATCTGGCATTGTTTTGCTTATTCTGAAAACTGTTCTAAATCTTCCAGAGGAGCCTTCCCTTTAGGACTGTTAAGCTGGCTGGAGAGTGGCAGTGCACAAGCTGGTCACACTGTGACCTGCAGTGCATTCCTGCAGCAGGAGATGACAGATGTACCATGTTGTTCCTCCTGGGGAGTCCCAGCTTCCCGCAAAGGCAGATCTGGATCTGTGTGGCAGATCTGGAGCCACGTGGCATAAGGATGCTCATGGCAGATGCTAAGGAATGGGCCCTTGTGCTCAGCCTCCACTGCACAGACCCAAAAAAGGGAACATCCTTCAGCCCTAGGAAGAGGGATCAGGTGGAGCACAGCAGAATTAGCTCGGGACTCACGAGGATGTCTGAGATGTGTCCTCTGTGGCACAAAGACCAGGTTTGGCTGCGCGGGCTGGCTGGGGAACCAGCTCTGGCACATGAGTGCAGTGGAACCTCCAAATCCAGAGAACCCCAGCCACAGGAGAAGTGCTTAGGCTTAGTCCAGAGAAGGGGGTGAGCTGTCAGTGGCCTTGGGGTGACTGCAGCTGGCAACATCTTGCAATATTTTATCTCATCTCCCCCCACCATGCTGAAAACACTCCTGTCCCTCTGTCCCAGCCCAGCTGGTGCTTCCCGAGTGCACAGGCCTGCTGTTGCCCCAGTCTCACAGTCCCTAGCGCAAGTGAATCCTAATCTCGGCTTTGTTTCTTTGTCTCTTTCTTCCTCCCTTCCCCTCTCTCCCCCAAAATCGCTCTCTTTCCAGGAAGTCTGCAGTGAGTTATGGTGTCTGAGTAAAAGCAACCGCTGCATAACCAACAGCATCCCTGCTGCTGAGGGGACCATATGCCAAACCAACACCATTGAAAAGGGGGTAAGGAAGCCCAGGGCACCGTAGCGAGTTGACAGTGAGTGGCTGAATCCCTCTTCCAGCAATAACCGGGATTGTTGTTTGCCTTGGTGAGCATGGAGCTGATTTAAGAGCACCCATCAGCCTGTCCTCCCCTGTCTCCCAGAGCCTGGAGCCACCCCCACCCTCCCCGCTGGCACAGAGGGATGCTGGGATGTGCCAAGGAGCCCAAGGGCCCATAATCACCCCAAATTACGGATCACCTTGTATATTGCTGGAAATGCAGAATATGAAGTCCCTGCTCCAGCAAGCGTCTTGGTCTCGCCTAGGAGGCACAGTAAGGTGACGTCAAGCTATGGCCTATGCTTTAGATGAACATTCTGTCCTCAGGTCTGCTGAGGTCTCCTGGCTGTCCTGAGAAAAGTGATTTTTGCCCCAGTTTCCCCAGGAGGGACAATGGGTTTGTAACATCCTTTCAGAGGCACTTATGAAAAACTGCCTCGCAAGGCTAGATATGAGGAAACCTTAAATGAAACCTTTTTCAGCCTCAGCTGAGAGAGGAGGGTGGGATTTTTCATGACCGCATATTTTGAAAGTGAATTTTGACTTGATTGTTCATATCACTTCGTTCCCTGCACCTCCTATGCCCATTTGTGCCAATATAAAGCAAGTGTGTAGCACTGTTAAAACAAAGTGCCTTTGCAAACTGAATAATAACTGGGACAATGGAGAGTCAGGGCTGGGACATTCTCCATTAAATGGACATGTGTTTTTCCACTAGAGGAAAAATAATTCTCAAGAAATTCAAGAATAATTTCAAAACCTTAAGAAACTGGAGAAGCTGATGTGCAGGAAAGAGGATGGCTTTGACAAATGCATTATTCTTTGCAAACAGTCATCTTAGTTCTGCTGGAAATTAGATCAAAAAGGAGTAGACAGCTCCTGGGGCTGAACATCCCTGCTGCTGGAGATTCACCATATACAATGGCATTTTTTTTCTACTAGTCATCTTTTTTTACCAGCTTTTCCCACTTCTAAATAACTCTTTTTCTCCCCCCACTTACTAGCTGTTTTTTTAACCAAGGTTATTCAAAAGTCCTGAGAGAAGTGAAGCGACAAGCAGTCGCAGCCCCCAGGACTTGTGGGAGCTATTCCCAGTGACGATACTGACTCAGTTTGAACCCCCAGTTACCTTCTGTGCTTCTGTGCTTTGGTTTTAATTCGTGCTTCAGAAGTGATTTGATATCCTTGGGTGAAAGAAGAATACCTTTGTATTAAGTTTCTACACCTTCACCAGCTGGTTGGCCCCTGTGCTCGCCAGCCAGGTGAACCCTCAGACTTCAGCCCTTGGCTGGAGGCAGCTCTCTGAGGTCTACCCTGGTTTCTCCCTTCCTAGCTTTTTTTCCAATTTTTTTTTAATTTAATTTTATTTTTTTTTTAAATTTCCATTAATCAAGCACTTGTTACACAGGTTGTGGTCAGCACACCCCGTGAGGATGCCTTTCATTACGCATCCTCCCTCCCCACATGCCCCCCCGTCATATCTGGTCTCACAGCTGGCACATGTCCGTGCTTGCCATGGGAGAGCAAGCCAGGGTCTGCTCCCAGCAGCCAGGGCACAAGGGCAGAGCCCATCACAGATGCTCTCAGGAGCCCTGAGTCCGTGGAGGGGTTTTCAGGGGCTGGGCAGGCTCCTGGGTCCTTCCTGCAAAAGCAGCAGTCCCAGTCCCTCCAGTCTGGAGCATCAGCAGGGATACCAGAAAGGCTGTGCCTGCAGAGCATCTCCTCTGCATGGGATCGCACCTTTGGAAAGGCACTGCTGCACAAGGAGGTCACTAGCTGAGTGTCCTGGGAGGCCATGGTTCTTTTTTCCTGCTGGCTGTGCTGCCTGTGGAGAGCCTGGCTCAGGAGCCAGGAGAGGCTGTGCCAGCAGCTCCAGGGTGGGTTATCAGCCCTGGAAGGAGTGCACAGCAGTTTCTTCCTTCCTGGGATTATCTCAGCCCCCGAGGCATGGTATCCGGCATCATGCCCAGAGAACGGCAGCAAGTCTGGCAGTGTCCCGCTCTTTGCGTCACTGTTGACTCCAGGGGGTGCAGGACGCTTTCCAGGTCTGAGAAAAGTATTACATAGGCAAGTTTGTGTGAGCATCTGTCACCAACAGGACAGAGACAGGCCGACTCTTTAGGGGTCCTCAGCAGAACAATGACACAACAACATTGTGGTTACAGGCAAAACTTTATTTTAACCTGGACCTTCTGCAGATTGGGTCCTTTTAGCACATTAACCACAGCTTGAGCTCCCAGTATGCATACAAAATTCACTCCATCCTGGGAGGAAGCAGCTGGTAGTGAAGATGTCTGTACCCCCCAGGGATCCTGACCCTGCCACCCAGCAGCAGCTCCTGTCCAAGTCCCACCTGGGACTCGCTGCTGCATGCTTTTTTAGGCAGTGTGTGCTCTGACATGTCCCTGTTCGCAATGTGTGTCATTCTGATCGACCTGGGTGCCCAGGACCCCTTTAGAGGAGAAGTAGGGATGTCACCCACTTGCCTGTGGCCGCCTGCCCCACAGGATGGTGCACCAAGGGTTGGGAGTGGGGGCGCCAGTCCCAGCATCCCTGCAAACCCTGAGTACGCGGCGTGCACAAATGGTGGCACTGACTTGGAGGAGAGGGTGCGCACGGAGAGGCAAATGCCCTCTGCAGTGGAGAACTTGACTCCAAGGCCATTGCAGCTCTGAGTTCAGATTTCACAGGATCAAACAAGATCCCAGCTCTATCTGTGTCTGATAGAGGCTGGGGAGCGCCCCAGGAGGAGGAGGCTGTGGGCTCAGGGTGTTTGAAGCTCTGTCTTTCCCCAGTGGTGCTACAAGAGGGAGTGTGTGCCTTTCGGCACCCGACCAGAGGGCGTGGATGGTGCCTGGGGAGCCTGGTCATCCTGGGGACAATGCAGCAGGACATGTGGCGGAGGCGTATCATCATCCATTCGCCACTGTGACAGCCCGCGGTAGGTGTATATGTGTGTGGCTGTGTCGGTGTGGCCCTGCCTTGTCCTGGCTGCATGGCATCGCTGTTTGGGGTAGCGGGGAAGGCAGCAGCCAGGTGCCTGCGCAGCTCTGCGCTCGGTTCCCAGGAGGATCTTGGCTCCTGCACGCAAATCCTCTGTCCTGCTTTCACAGCAGCTCAGTGCTTTTGCCTTTGGTGTTGGGTCTGCAGCCGCATACCCAAAGCCACTTGGACAAGTCCACTGTGTGCTTGCAGCTGAGTGCGTGACGTCTGCTGGGGGACACTTCTGCAATAGCCCCTCCAGGCAGGACCCATCCTTGCAGCGGTGCAGGGTTGGGAAAAGCCATGGTCCTGCAAGCTTGGGGCAGCTGCCTGCCACAAACGCAGCTCACTGCCCTGAGCTGGTTCTCCCATCTCATTCCTGGTTTGACAGGCCCACGATTGGAGGGAAGTACTGCCTAGGAGAGCGGAAGCGGTACCGGTCCTGCAACACTGATGTGAGTAGCGGTGGGCTTGGAGAAAGGAGCGGTGGTGGGCTTTGCCGGTAGGGTAGGCAGTGCTGTGTTGCAGCACAGCTGCGGGGCATTGCGTGCAGCTGTGGAACCCATGGGAGGAGGTGGCAGCGCTTGGTGGGGGTGAGCCATGCTGTGCCAGCAGCAATCCTGCAATGAGGAAAGGCGAGCAGGACAATACGTGCCTGCACCGGCTGCAAGCTGGCTCAGAGGGTGGGGGGGAGGTATGTACCTGCAGGGCTTCCACATCAAGAAGGGGCCCAAAAAGATAATGAGGAAAAGGGGGAGGGATCAGAGGCTTTCAGCACTGATATGACAGCCATTGCTTCTCACAAGCTGGAAGTGCAACCTTGATGAAGTGAGGGCAGCTCATGAAATGTGCTGTAGCACTCCACTTCCCAGGGCTGGGGGTTAAATCTCAAGGGGAGCAAAAAGAAGTAATTGTGCTACAGGGAAGCTCAATGAAGCTTTGGACCTGGGAAAGGTTAGCTTTAACATCCACAGGCTGGTAGTGAGGAAAATAGATGGTTCCCCATTGCTTCCCCTGGGCTTTGCACCTAGCCTTTAAAGGATTGCCTGCAAAAACAAGTGTTGCATCTGCAGACAGACCAGCTGGGGCCCAATGGCTTGTGCCGTTAGTCTTCAAATAGCATTTAGTTTTGCAGGAAGGATGCTCCTGCCATACTGTAACAGTGTCCAGTTGTCAGGGCTGGTGTCCCTCTCCTAGAAGGGCTGGTGCTAGTGGCAGCTGGGAGCCCTGTAGCAGCTCCTGCCCTCCTAGCAGATAAGGCAGGCTGCTCCCACCAACGTGCTGACCGCTGGCTGTGTGGCTGCAGGACTGCCCGCTGGGTTCCCAGGACTTCCGAGAGCTGCAGTGTGCTGAATTCGATAATGTCCCCTTCCGAGGGAAGTACTACACCTGGAAGACGTACCGTGGAGGTGAGTGCTGGGGCTGGGCTGAGCATCCCTCGGCTCAGATAGAACTGGAACAGGGCCATGCAGGGCTTTGCTCTCCCCCGTTCTCTGCAGGGACAGGTCTCATTGTCCAAGTGGTTTGGTGGGCAGTTAGTCACCATCTCTGCTAGGCCCGGTCTCGCAGGCTGCCCACCCTGTGTCCCCGGGGTGTGCTGCCTTCCCCTCATGCGACTGTGGATCAACGTGCATCCCTCCAGGCAGCTGCCCCTGGCACTGGCCCACAACCATCCTGCCATGTCCTGGGTCACTTACCCCTGTGCCATTGCTCTTCAACTTCATTGCTTTGCTAGAAACAATTCCAGCAGCATCAGAGCTGTTTAACCTATTTCCTCAAGTCTCTTTCCTTAATTGCTGAGTAAGCAAAGAAGACTACAGACAAGAGAAGGGAGTTGCTAGTGTCTGGTACCTGATGAGGAGAAAACAGGGCAGCCCTCCCTGCACAGGCAGGTAAAGCGTCTAGTTCCTGCATGGGCAGAAGGGAGGTGAAGTGGTGGGTCCTCCAAAGAGCAGCTCTCCCCTCTTCCCAAGATCTGTCCTCCTGTGTCCTGCAGAAGTGTCTAGAGAGGAGAGGGGGCGGGAAGAGGCCTCTGTGTCAAAAATCTCTTAATAATGAGAAAGAACAGCGCGTCTCCTTCATGTAGTTAATGAACTTGACTGGGGAAATCCTTTGCAGCTGTGTAAATAAGCACACCTCCCAGCGGGGCTCCTGCAGCTGGAGCAGATGTGCTGAGGCTGCAGGGGATGGATCAATAAAAATGTAATAAAATTGCAAAGCAGTAAGTCACACAGAGACCCAATGGATGCCAAGGTGGAATACAGCCCTGCAGGCTGGATCTGCCCTCGCTCGGACCTCTCTCTTCCTCAGGCATGGCCCAGTGGTTTGAGTCCAGGGGATGGTTGGCCAGTTGAACATCGGCCCTTCAATGGTAATCTGGCTCTGACATGGATTTTTGCTTTGACTTTCAAAAAAAAGCCCCTTCCTCTCTCTCTGCTTCAGCTGCTTCTTCCATAAAATAAAGTGATGAAACCTGTCCCCTTCCCAGGAAGCTGTGAGCATTGGCACAATTGCATCCTGAATGGATCTGGGAGCTCCCTGTCTTAGCTCTACAGGTTAGCTGTGGGTAATGATCACAAGGAGCCATGTTGTTTAGCAGTTATGTTTTGTTTATTCAGTGTCAAAAGGTATCACTGTCTTCCTCTGCAGTGGCCCAGATAGGGAAATTGAGGCACATTCACACGAGTAGAGAGGTGCTGGAAGCAGCAGTCTGTTCTGGGAACCAAGCCCTTGGCTGGGAGAGTGCCCATCTCCCAGCTCTTGAGAAATCGCGTGTTCTGACACCCACCTGCCTGGGAGATGTCAGCCAGGATTAGAAGGATCAGCTTTTCATGGCATGGTCTGTCCACACGGGACCCTCAGATCAGCTGGGACTGTGGAGGTGGTAACGTGTCATCACTGTTCCCCTCCAACCATGAACAACTTTGTCCGAGTCTGGGCACACTGTCACAACTGAGGAGACCTGATTGCAGCTGTTCAACACATAAAGGGGCTTATAAGAAAGATGGAGAAAGATTTTTTACCAAGGCCTGTAGTGACAGGACAAGGGGCAACAGTCTTAAATGGAAAGAGGGTATGTGTAGAGTGGACATAAGGAGGAAACGGTGTACGGTGAGGGTAGTGAGACACTGGCACAGGTTGCCCAGAGAGGCTGTGGATGCCTCATCCCTGGAAGTGTTCAAGGTCAGGTTGGACGGGGCTTCAAGCAACCTGACCTAGTAGATGTCCGTGCCCATGGCAAGGGGGCGTTGGTCTTTGAGGGTCCCTTCTAATCCAAACACCTCTGTGATTCTATGACTCTGACTGCAGCAGCATGAGTACTTTCATCTTCACATGCCTGCAGGGTTTTGTGATACTTGGTGTCATCTAGGTGTCAGAGGTACATCTGTGGAGGAGGCAGGGAATGTGCCTTGCACCTCCACCCTCTCCATGTCATAGATCAGACCCCTGGTGAACAGCCCCCTCTTGTCTTCCCCTTGCCGCATATGTTTTGCCCCTGCAGCCCCCGTGCTAGCAGGCATCCCTACCCTAGCATCGGGGAGACAATGAGGGCTGGCCATCATTTCCTTCACTCCCTCCTCAGCTCTTCCAGTGGTGCCCAGAGAGCTCTGGGGTGGTGGGTGTCAGTCCCTCCCACCCCACTGGCATAAGCAGTCCCCCCCCCATCCTTGTTGGCAGCCTCATCCCTGGGCATTCTGCCCTCCAGCTGGTTGCGTATCTGCTCTTCAGGTTGCTTTTGGGCACATGTCCCTGCCTTGGGAGCTGTTCACCACCCTGGCCCTCTGCTGAGTCTCTTCCCCTGCTCAGCTCAGCCGCTGCCTTGGGCACTGTACCCTTGAGCCTCCCCCTTGCCAAAAGGTGCAGGGGTGCTCATGCCGTTTGCCCATCAGATGCTGGCCTCATGTCAGTTTGGGGAGGAGCACTCCCACCCTGAAGACAAGGAGTACCCCACTGGTGTGGTTGGGGAGGGCACTGATCCTGCAGGGAATCTGGGAAGGGAAGGAGCCACCAGCTGAAAGCCTGACACCAGCCACCGAGTCACTGGCAAGTTGAGGTCAGGTTGTGCGTGGGGCCAGTACAGCATGTTTTTCTGGCAGTGATTTATAATGGTCCTGGAGCCCAGACCCCGGGATTGCAAGACATAGCCCCAGCAAGAAGCGCTGAGCTCAGCCTTTCGGAGCTCAACAGTCAGCAGATACCACGTGGAATGTGGCTTTAATTGTTTGTTTATTTTGCTTTATTCGCTTAGTTATTCATTTTGCTCTTGGCGGATGCAACAGTCAAGGGAGAGTGGAGTGGCTCACGGGGCTGGGAGAGGGATGGGGAGGAGCAGAGACTTGCAGAAAACAGGAGATTGCTCATCATAAATCGTAATGCGCTTTAATTCCTCTCTGGGACAGGGCAGGCAGGAGGAACAAAACATCCTCTGAGGCACCGCGTAGCCAACTGAAACTATTCTATTCTATTTTAATATCTATATTAAAGATTAAAAGGAGTACTCATGGCAGACCTGGCTGTTGTTGACCTTGGACTACTCAGCCCAAAGCAAAGGACGGGCAGCTCTCAGTGGGCCGATGCATGGCCGGGGGGGTTGCCTCTCCGGGGCAGGGGGCTGGGGACCTGCACAGCATTTCTGGCAGACCCTGTGCTCTTCGGGGTTGTATGATCTGGTCTGCGGCTCATTTCCCAGTCAGTTGGTAACACTCACCGGGCAGTAGGCAGCCTGAGGGGGTCCCACTCATTCTGTGGAGGCGGCCTCTTCTCCCGTGGTGGTGGACGCACCTTGCACAGGTGACAATGGGCACTGCAGAGCCTCTCCTGCCCCTCTGTTGCCAAATGCCTTATGGGCTTGTGCTGAGGATCCCACTCGTGCCCTGCAGATGAAGGTATCACTGGGCAGCAGTGAGCCAGCCTGGGAGGATGCAGAGCACTGTCTTGCTCCACCAGGCCTAAGGCTCCCACCCCAGAAAGCACAGCTCCCACCAAACCATTCACATGCTGGGAGATGAGGGACTGGATCCTCACTGCTGGTGAAAATACAATCCTTAATTCCCATCTCCAGGAATGTCAAGGCATGTTGTGCTGTTTCAAAGGATCTTTCTGGGGTCCAAAACTCACCCTGGCCATGTTGCTGTTGTAGGGACATGCAGTTGTCACTGGTCTATGGCTTTAGAAAGGTGCCTTTTTAAGGAACCACCTTAACAAGGAGAAGGTGATGCCCAGGCCACCCGAGTACCTCTTGGCTGGCTGAGTGCTGAGGAAAGTCCAGTTCCCGACAGACTCTGGGCAGCGATACTAGCCTCCCTTTCATCAGTGGAAGGGCGAGGTGGTTGCCAAGGGCAAATCCTGCCTGGAAATTGTCACCAGGGAGAGTGTGTTGGGGACTGGTCCTGAGCTCAGGTGGCCCAGCTGGCTCACTGGAGCAGCCACAGTCAGGATGCAGATATCAATGCAGGGTCGTCCCTCGCCCTCCCCCTTCCTCCTTCATTCTCCCTCTCCCCATTTCTCTTCCATAAGACTTTCTCTTTTAAGGGCAGAAATCCCCCCTCTGCTAGCCTTTTCTAAGTGGCTAGAGGAGGAGAGAAACGGTCTGTGGCAGGGGTTAGCTGCCCACCAGGGTACTGCAGCAAGGTGCCTGCAGTGGGTCTCTTTTCCTTGTAGCTGGAGACAAGGAAGGGAATAGGGAGTGCATGTGAATAGCTTAGAAAAACCATCTGAGAGCCCTGAAACAAAAGCCCAGATTTCTGGTTGTTTCTCAGCTCTGCTTCATCGCATATTCTGCCCTGCACTCCAGTGATGGCAGGAGAGAGCATGGCCTTAGAAAGCTGCATACAGGCAGGGTGGAAAGGTCCCATGCAGCCAACAGAGCGCACCACTGTGCCGCCAGGAGCGAGGCCACCAGTAGGAGAGAAGCTCCTGAGCCAGCAAGCACTGACTAAATCACAGATATGTCTCAGGAAGGGCCCGCACAAGGTCATCTCCCAGCCTGGTAGGACAGTTGCACGTGCAGGGTGTGTGGTTGCCAGTGGGGCTTGGTGGCATGGCCTCTCCAAGCTGGAAGATCCTGCAGCCAGCATAGGTCTCTCGTGACTCATGTTTTCTTACCTTGCTGGTGATGTTTGGTACCTGAGGTCTGGCTGGATAGACCTGGCGTCCAGGCATGCCATGGTTAGATGGCTGTGAGTTTTTGGGGTCATGCCTGCGTTGTCCCCCTTGGTGGCCCTGGAGCTCCCTCGCCTGGTGGGACAGAGCCCGGGGTGCTGCAGAGGGGGTTGGCTCTCCAGAAGGCAGGTTGATTGAGCGCCTTCTCTAAGGCCTTGCACAGGCATCCTGCTCAACAGCATGCCTCCAAGCTGCTGAATTCCCCTCTCATGTCTCTTCCTGTTCCTCCCTCTCCTGGCTTTGCTCTTCTTTCTCCCCAGCTGCATTCAGGTGCTCCCAGGCACAGCTGGGCCACCCTTCCCCTCCATCTGCCCATTTGATGTGCTGTATCAAGTTGCAAGTTTTGCAGATTTCAGTTGCTCCTGACTTAGGTGCTTCCCAGCTCTGGCACATGGCTCACAACTGTTCCTGGTGCCTGCAGGAGCGAACTGCCACAGCTCAGGCATGCACCTCATCATGCAGGCTGTTGGGTCTCATTGGGATACTCAGTAAAGGCAGAAATGCTGCAATCTGCACCAAAATGCACGGACAGGAGGCAGGAAACTGCTGTGCTCAGGTGTCTTCTTCCATAATCAGTGCCACATCCTGCTCCCAGGCACCACAAGCCAATATCTGGATATCCAGCCTCGGTTCCTTAGACAGTGCTTTGGCAAGGGGTGTTGGGAAGCAAGTATTTTAGCTATAACTTGAGCATCCTTCCTCTTTGTCCTCATGCTGCTGCCATTATCTTTGCTGTAAATGACTCAGTATCCACCAGCCTCAAACAGAAAAAAATGGTTGTTCTGGCCTAGTCTAGAAGCTGAAAAACTTGATTGCTCTGGTCTAGTAGCTACCTTGGGCAAGTTGTTAAGAGCTGCTGCCTCAGTTCCACTGTATGTAAAATGGGCACAAGGGTGTTGACAGCCCTTGTAAAGTGCCAGGAGACCCAGGAGTGACCAACACCAGATAAGAAAAATTTAGTTTGTTTCCTTCCCCGTCACACACAGCCTATGTTTCCCAGGCTGTGTAGAAGGGACAGCGCCTCACCATGTGTCAGTATCTGCTTCAAGGGTCTTGACTTGGTGCTGACCAATAAGGAGGGTGCCTGGGTCCCTCTGTGGGTCCATCCACTCATTAGGGACATTATCCTGGGCACCTGGAGCTGTGCAGTGGGCCAGGCGTAGGATGGAGGCATGGGGAGGCTGAGGGTAAGGCAGCTATTATCCAGGTCTGGTTCTCCACGATTTTCCTCTCTCTTCTTGGCGGCATCATTTGAACCTCTGCTTCTTTCCTAGGGGGTGTGAAAGCCTGTTCCCTCAACTGCCTGGCCGAGGGTTTCAACTTCTATACAGAACGAGCTGCAGCTGTGGTGGACGGGACACCGTGCCGGCAGGACTCCAATGACATCTGTGTCAATGGGGAGTGCAAGGTGCTGCGGGGGGTCTGGGGCAGGCTCGGGATGGGGAGGCAAGGGCAGACCCCTGGGCAGGGGAGCGCTGCCCTCCACATGCCCACACGGACATGGGCATCTCTCTGCCCGGGCACCTGGTTCACCTGCGGGAGCAGGAGCACATCTACCCCTGGGCTTGTGCCCGTTCGCTCTCCATGCACCAGGTGCCACATTGGCCAGTGTTAGCAATGGGTCTCTGCATTTACAGACCGTATAGTCCCAGGCACTTGATATTTCCCTTGGATGGGGATCTGGAGGGCTATAAAAGTTTAATTATAAGATAGCACTGTGGGAGTGGTGAATGTCCCCAGCAGGCAGACAGACAGGCTCCCTCTGTCTGTCTCCCTTCCTGTGTCTCTAGGATCTCTTTGTCTCTGTGGGGCTGAATATACTGTGGAACAAAAGGGGGTTTGCACCATAGGTAGTCACAGCCATGCTGGTGACCCACTTGCTAGCCCACAAACTGTGGCAGTGGGGCAGAGCTGGAGGCTTCACATGGGGCTTGCTACTGCAATGCTGGTTGTGCAGGGACACGGCTCTCCTTGGGCTGCTGCAGCTCTACTAGCTCAACGCAGGCACCCTAACATCTGCCTTGTCCTGCAGCCACGGGATTTCTGCCTGCACCCCCAGCCTTGGAGAGAGATGTGTCCCCAGGGCTGTCCCTGGAGAGGGGTGGCAGACAGGTGGGTCTGGGCAGAGGTGATGTTACTGAGCACTGCCTGGTGTCTGGTGCAATGGAGGGGAGTGAGGTGGAGCCCAGTGGAGTTCCCCGCTCCCTGAAATGCTGCAGATCGGGTGTGGGGAGGACAAAGCCCCACCAGGACGGCTAATTCCCTGCTGCTCCTTCCTCCAGCATGTGGGCTGCGACCGTGTCCTGGGCTCTGACTCAAAGGAGGACAAGTGTCGCGTGTGTGGGGGAGACGGCAGCTCCTGTGAGACCGTTGAGGGCATCTTCAACCAGTCCTTGCCAGAGGGAGGTAGGGAGCAAGCGGCCTGGCCAGCACAGCCAGCATCACTCACCCTTGAGTCCCCTCCTCGGCTTCACCTGCTCCTGGGGATGTGCAGGACAGGCAGGGACATATCCCAGGGAAACACCCCAAAGGGTAGGACCAGGCTGCAAGCAAGGAGCAAATCGCTCCTATTCACTGACCAAGCCATGACCCAGTCACTGCTCACACCCAAGTCCCTGGCACAGAGCACCAAGCTCCTGCCCTGCTCCCGAGCTCATGCTGCCCTCAGCCAGGCTGTGGAGATGCCCATGGAGATCCCAGCTCCACGGCACCTCCCCAGCACAGCCGGTCCCATCACAAGAGCCTGCACTGCAAAGCAAGCAAGCCACCGTCCTGGTGGGCTGTAGTGCTTTTTCCATTTAATTGCAGTGAGTGGCTGAACGAACATCTCTGCACTGCCAGCATCTTGTTTAGTGTTTAACCCAGGGGTAATAGGGTGGCACACACTCCCATCCATCTCAGGGCATGGTTGGCTCCGGGCTTGGAGGCTGAACATTACTGCTCACCGGCCCTGGGTTGTCTCACAGGTTACGAGGAGGTGATCCAGATTCCCAAGGGCTCCGTCCACATCGACGTCCGGGAGCTGAACCTCTCCATCAACTACTTAGGTGAGGTGGGGCTGGGGGACGCTGAAATCCCAGCTGGACACCCCGTGGCCTGCCATTTCCCTGTGGTTAATAGGGTGTGGTAAAGGCCCAGCATGGAGAACTTCCCACTGCAGCAGAGGATGGGGTTGGGGGTCCCAGCCTGGGGCTGGGGGCAGAGGAAGGCGGCAGGGCCAGCTGGCAGAGTGGTGTGTCCCAGGCCAGCATGGGCCGTGTCAGTGTGGCCCTCACAGCCCCTGTCTCGCTGCAGCACTGCCTTTGTCCTGCGCTTACTGTTCGGCAGCCTAACCCTGAGCAAACCCCACACCCTGCCGTTCCTGGCGCTGTCTGTGGCTCCTTGGCATTCCCCTCTCCGCCAGCATGTTGAGCTGGGGATTAAAAATAGACCTCACATTTTCCTTGGGCTTAATTTTCCAGCTAGACTCTGGCTGGTTTTTACAACGGGCTTCTTTCTTTCCCCTTGTCTTCTCTTTCTGTCCTCCAAGCAATGGACAGTGATCATGGAGAGGTGAGCAGGGGCGCTCGCTGTTGGCTTGCTGCCTCCTCAGTGGGTCCCCAGGAGCAGGAGCCTGCCCAGATGCCAGCACCGGTGGGAGGTTGCAGCACGGCTCTCCTGGCAGCATCCCTCCAGGCCAGCTCCCTTTGCTGAGTTCAGGGATGCCAACATCCCTCCCGGCCTGGCCCCGGTATAATGGGGACACCTCGTGTCCATCCAGACAGGATTTCTGTGCACTGGAGGCACAGCCCAAGCTCGTATCTCTGTCAACTGATGCCACCAGTCTCTCCCACTCCAGGATCTGTGTCTGCACCCCAGTGGGAGGGGAGGGAGCATCCTCCATCCTCATCAGTATGAAGCATCCACCCTGCTCTAGAGCATCAAGGGCATGCGGTCGTTACCAGCAGTGAGGGCAGGAGGGATGCAGAGCTGGGTACCAGCGCAGTGTTGGTGGCAGAGAGCAAGCAGGGAGAGCGTGGGAATGCGAGCAGGAGCGAGCAAGCGAGCCGATCTCCCTCTAGCGACTCTCTTGGGCAACCACAGCCAGCCTCCTGGGGACCCGCCTCTTCCAGTAGCCCCCAGCAGCCAAGACCCAGTTTGCACGGCTGGATTTGAGCCCGGCTTCATGGCCACGGCTTGTCACACTGCCAAGTGTCCCCATCACCACGCCAGGCAGCTGGCTGAGCTCCGTGCAGCAGCATCCTTCCACAGTGAGGTGGTGGGCAGGCTGAGACAAGATGATGACCTCTGCTAGTGACTTTGTGACTCTGACCCACGCACCTACTTTATTTGCCCTACCTATTCCCTCCCTGTAAAATGAGGCTGATGACATTTACCCTCCATTGTAGCAGTGCTCTGAGTCTGGCAGATGAGATGCGCCCGGCCAAAGCTGGATACAGGCGTGTTCAGCCTTTCTGCTAACCCTTGCTCCCCTGTCCTTGCAGCGCTGAGAGGGGAGAGCGGCGAGTATTACATCAATGGGAAGCTCTCCATCGACCCCCCGCGGCGCTTTGACATCGCAGGCACAACATTCCACTACAGGAGATCCCCAGAGGAGCCTGAGTCCCTGGAGGCCTTGGGACCCACCAACATCACCCTATTTGTCATGGTTGGTAACGTGGTTCTTTCATACCCCCATCTGGAACGGGTCTGGGCTCGGCTAAAGAGACCCTGCTGTGACTGCATGGGAATTGGAGCTAATCAGCCTCTGTCTTCCCTGTCTGGAGTAAAGGGATGCAGAGATCAGAGGCAAACTGGGCTAAATTCTCAGGTCTCTCTCCCTAATCTGCCAGGCTTTGGAATGATTTGATCTATAAGTGCAGAGGAGCTTGTTCTTTGATCGTGTCACTTCCATGGCTGCCCCACTGTCATCACTGGTGACTGGCCGTGTCAATGATTGAAGGGACTGGAAAGGGAAGAGGGGGGGAGATTTCAGCTGCCTTGGATTTTAGAGAGCATGCTGAGGTCACGGGGTACCATACAGACAGTCATGACCATGCTGGACTTCAGTGGCACTGATGCCACGGTCGTGCCTTTCTCTGCAGGTCCTTGTGCGGACAGAGCTGCAGGGGATCCGGTACAAGTTCAATGCACCCATCGGCAGGGATGCCTCGAACCAGTACTCCTGGCACTACACCCCGTGGACCAAATGTTCAGCACTGTGTGCAGGGGGTGAGGTTTGACCCCATGTCGGCTGGGGGGGACATGTGTCTGCACTCCTGTGACCCCCACGCACTGTGTCTGGGCCATGTGAGACAGCACATGGACATCAGCATCTGCTTTGCTCTAAAGGAGCTCTTGGGTTTCTACGTATTCCCACCCTGCACATGGCTACGTGTGAGCTGGTGTCAGTCAGCATGATCTTGTGGTAGAGTGTCAGGGCAAACAACCTGGATGCTATTCTTCGGCTGGACCTCTACTGGTGTAAGAGGTAGAGGTGGTGGAAGGTGACACGATATGCTTGAAATTCATTTATTTGTGCAATGCAGGACAGGTTAGCCCATCACAACAGCCCCTCTGACCTTCAGATCTACGTGTCTGTGAACTGAAACACTGCTGATCCTTCCCTGAATCCTTTGGGCTGGTTCCCATGGGGATTGACACAAAGGTTTGTGCCATGTCTCCTGGCTCTGGAGAACCTGGCTGCGGGTGACTGAGCTGGTATTCAGAAGAAAAGAGAGGCAGTTTCAAAAGCAAGGCTTAATCGTGTTCCCTGTTTCAATCTAAGGGCGCTGACCTGGTCTTGTGTGCTAGGCCTCGACCAAGTTTTGTCCCCTCTTGTTGCACCTATTCCCTCCAGTGCTGCCCAGAAAGTCTCACAAGGCCAAAGTTAGAACTGATTTATTGGAGGACGAGATCCTTGGAAAACTTTGATCCTCCATCCTCTGCAAACTCTGCTGGGTCCTGCCCTGGCTGGTGAGCTTTCACCCCATCCATTCTTTTCCAGAAATGTTAGAGGCAAGAGGCCTTGGTTATGAATAGAGAAGTAGGTTCAGGCTTGACGAGGTGCAGTGACAAGTGGCTGCACTGTCACGTTGCGCACATGGGAGCAGAGCTGTGGGGCTCGTACCTGCAGCCTGGCTCAGCACTAGCCTCAGGGTCCTCCTCTCTTTCTCCTTTGCCTCTTTTTCTTGGCAGGCAGCCAGATTCAATCTGTGGTATGCAAGAAACTTTTGGATGGCTCAACTGTCTTCAACCATTTCTGTAGCCCTGAAACCAAAATGCCAGAGCGACAGAGGCCATGCAATACCGAACCATGCCCCCCAGCGTGAGTACCATGGCTTGGAGCAGATCAAAGGAGTGTGGGTAGAAAAGCCCGTGTGAAGGAGGGTGAAATTTCCCCCTCTCTGCTTATTCCCAAGTCAGAGTCCCCTGCCACAGTACCCAGGGGTGACTGCCTGGCTGGAGCAGCTCTGCTGTGGAATGGGGGGCAGTTTTCTCTTCTGTGCCCCATCACGAGCACAAAACAGTGTGCAACCTGCACAGACCATCACTGCGGGGAAGGAAAGGGCAGTGGCGAGGCAGGGAGCAGAAACCTGTCTCCACTGCAGTGCTGAGTGCACAAGGCTACACCGTGCCTTGCTCGGCGAGAGATGTGCTGAGCACATGGTGTGTTGACCAATGGTGGCCTCCATAGCGTGATCTCCCTGTGCTGCTTGTGGAAAGGAGCCCTCCCCATCTGGTCCTTTGGTGCAGAGCAGATACTCAATGCAATCCCTCAGAAATTGTCCCAGCCCTTCCCTGGCTGGCCCCTGCCCCTCTCTTGAAGGGGAAAGGGAGACGTGGAGGAACTCTGTGGTTCAAACAGAGCTGCCTGGGAGGCTGTGGCCAGAGTAGAAAGAGGGCTGTGTACAGGAGTATGGGGACAAGCATGCATCACCGTGCCCCTCGCAAGCTTTGCTGGTTTACCTGTCTCCAGCTGGGTGATTGGGAACTGGTCTGAATGCAGCCGAAGTTGCAATGAAGGTGTCCGCACACGCAGCGTCTTCTGCAAGCGTAAGATCTCTGCCACCGAGGAGAAGACCTTGGATGATGCTTCTTGCACCCATCCACGGCCAAAGATGCTTGAGCCTTGCAATAATCAGACATGCCCTCCAGAATGGGTTGCCCTGGACTGGTCTGAGGTAAGTGCTTAACATCAGCCCTTACCTCTCTGATGGCACTGGTCCTTAGGAGGACAGCGTCAATCACTAGGCCAGAGCATCAGTGATGGCTGCTGGCCTTGGAGAGTGTAATCTGGGAAATGGTCTTGTAGCTCAAGAGACAGGCAAGGTGGGAGCACTGATGGGGAGAGCCAGTGCTGCCTCTCTGCTCTTTGCCATACATCCCGACCACGTGTGTCCTCTCTTTGCAGTGCACCCCAAGCTGTGGGCCAGGTTTCCGCCACCGCATTGTCCTCTGCAAGAGCGGTGACCACAGTGCAACGCTACCCACCTCCCAGTGCTATGAAGGCTCCAAGCCCCCGACCAGCATGAGGTGCAACCTGCGGCGCTGCCCACCACCACGCTGGGTGGCTGGCGAGTGGGGAGAGGTAGGGACAATCCTTTCCATGGAGTTATTGAAGGAGCAGATTCTGCCTCCCCAGCCCCTCAAATCCTAGTGCACATGAAGCTTTTACCTGCCAGCAGAACCTGATGTGGCCACCACAACTATCTGGGGGGCAGCTGGACCCTGTGGCAGTGTTCTTTGCCCTCCCTTGGCTCAGAAGGCCATGGTGATGGTGGCCCAGGTGCAGAGCTGACCCAGGCAGTCTCCTGTGCCTAGCAGGGCCCCACAGAAGTTGTCAGAGGGCCCCCACGGGTATCTGGGGAGCAGCAAGGCAGTGAGGATGGGGAGCAGTGCAGTGGGAGTGATGGGCTGCAGAGATAAGGCCATCTGCAAGCAGGGCCACCACTAGTCCACCTGCCACAGCCCAGCCTGACACATGCAGTGGGGTGACACTGACAGTCCTCCCTTCCTCTAACACCCCTTGACCTGCAGAGTGACATCGGGGGGCAGGAGACTTGGGAAAGGCTGGTGATTTAAGGCTGGAAAGAGAGACCCTCACGAAGTTCTGGAGGTTCAGACCAAGCTTTTCAGGAAGCAGGGCCAGCTGTGCCCATGAGGTCCCTGCAGCTTCTGGAGAGGGAAGGGACAACTGAATCCAGCACCCTTTTCGCCTCTTAAGACCTGGCCATGCCCTCTCCCCCTGGGTTATTAAAGCCTTGGTGGCTGCCACAACTCTGTTCTGTGCTGTTTCCCGGCAGTGCTCTGCGCAGTGTGGCCTCGGCCAGCAAAGAAGATCCGTCCAGTGCCTGGCTCACACCGGACAGCCGTCCAGCGACTGCATGGAGACCCTGCAGCCACCTGGCATGCAGCAGTGTGAGACCAAGTGTGAATCAGGACCTACAGACAACCCTGAAGGTAAGGGAGACAGGGGGACTGGGGAGGGAAATGCGGAGCACTGCCAGCCTCGGAGGCCAGGCAGTACAGGGACACCAGAGCCAGCCCAGCCCCATTTGGGCTCCAGGTGCTGTGCAGTGGGGTAAGGCTCTTGTGGGGACACCTGATGCTGTCCCCTCTGGTCTCAGGCCAAACTGCCATGCCGTGACCCTGATAAGTGAAGTAACCGCACCTTGGCAAAGAGAGACTTTCAGTAGTGAGGTTCTCAGTAGCTTCTTCAGCATGGCTGCATCTTGCTCCTTCCTGGCAAACAGCCTACAATAGCTGGGCATCAGGGTCCAAAAGGAGCTTGCAGGAGGCTGGTTAGAAGTGCCCCCTGGGGCTCCTCACCCCTGAGGCAGCTGTAACCCTGCTTCCCTCTGTCGCCCATCCAGAGTGCAAGGATGTGAACAAGGTGGCCTACTGCCCACTCGTCCTGAAGTTCAAGTTCTGCAGCCGGACCTACTTCCGACAGATGTGCTGTAAAACATGCCAGGGGCACTAGGGACACAGCGTGACCCCCGTGGGAAAACTGGAAGGCAAAAGCTGCAACGGAGGGCTGCCGAACTGCGCCCTTCCTCTCCGCCCTGCGAATCTCCCCTGGGTCCAACACAGACACCGCTCGTGCTTCCAGTGGGAGCCGGCGTCACCCAAACCTGTCCCCCAAAGACACGCACCCTTCGTCCCCGAGCTTCACAATGGCAGGCTCCCAGTTAAACCACTGCCACCCGCTACAGACACCATCAAGGCCCATTGTGACAGGAGCCAGTCGATGAGTGGTGGGAGAGGGAGAAGCTGGGCAGAGCACGGCAGCAAGGACGTGACTTGAAATTCTGACATTGTTATTTATTAGTAGCGGACCCAGGTCCTGCAGGCGCCGAGACAGCCACCAAAGCAGCACCACTCGCCCCAACGCAGCACCGCTCGCCTCGCGCCTGCCTCGTCCTGTTCCGCGCCCGTGTCCCGAGCGCATGGCGGGGCATCGTGGGCTGCAGTGGGGCATCCCCAGGGAGGCTGAGCGCACCAGGGGCTGCTGCCTTTCCCTGGGGCATCCCCCGGGAGACAGGGAGGAGGTTTCAGGTGCCACAGGTGACAAGCGTGGCTCGTGGCTTCTGGGCGAAGGACGAAGATGGGCTACTGTGGGGAGTGGGTTGGTGTAGGAATTTTGCTCTCTTGGTTTGTATCCTGTCACCTTGGGACATGCAGCAGGGGACGGAGAGCAGGTCACTCAGTGAGCAGAGTTTAACTGTGACACCAGTTTAACTGGGAGATGGGGTTAGTCAAACTCTCTTAACAACCTGCTTTGACTGGGGTGCCCCCTCTTTTTCCTTCAAGCCCCTGTCACTATTATGACCATTTCTTCTTCCAGAAACACCTTGAAGCATGAGCTGAGCTCAGGGCCGAGGCGTGCTCAGGGTTGCAGTCCCTTAACAGGCGTCAAGGATGTGACGGGCTGCAGGAAGCAAAGCAATGGAGGATGCAGGACGAGCACTGTCTTGGTCACAGTGTCCCACTGCCGAGCCGGGACTCGGGACCAGTCTGCCTGATCCTAGCAGGGCCTCCCCAGTGAACGCCATGGCTTCCGTGGCTGTTTTCCCTCCAAAGGTGCTTTACTTCCAAAGGTGCTTTCTCTCTAAGGTGCTTTGCCTCCAAAGGCAGCCTTGCACTCGCCACAGCCGCCGTGGCCTCAGGGTGCAGGTCCCAGTGCCACCTGCTCCTCTGCCCCCAGGAGACCTCCAGTGATGGGAAGAGAGCAGCCTTGACATCCCTCCAGGTCACCTCCTGGCCAAATCTGGGCCAACACCAGTCCTCTCCATGGTCCGCCGCAGCCTGCGGAGGAGACCTCAATTTCCAATCTAGACAGCGTGTGCTTTTTGTTATCGTGACGGTTAGTATTGTTATTTCCAGGCCTTTCTGCATCACAGGGATGGGAAATCTTGTCCAAAGGCACGTTCTGTTCCCCTCGGGGGTGAGCCGTTAGGGTGCAGGGAGGCGGACAGCCCTCTTTCCCCAGAGCAAACCGCTCCGCCCTGCCAGCCCTCCTCTGTTACTCTACCATCTGTATTTTCACCCGCTCATCAGCCGATCGCAGCTTCTCTGGTGCTCAGCAAATCCCGTCTGGCGGTCGAGCGGGCCTTCATTTGTCTTCCTTCCTGGTGCCATGCTCCGTTGTGACATTTCGGGGAGGGGAAGGGAGGGGAGGGGGGGTGGTTCACCTTTTTATATAGCTATATATGAAATGAAAAATGTTTAACATACTAACTCTGAGGAGGAGCGACGTATCGGCATGATTTATAATAAAGGAGTAGCTACGATCCCGGGCGCAGCTTCTGGTCCCAGTCCTGTTTCTCAAGCGGCAAGCCTGGGCTGTGGGCAGCCCCACACCACGATGCTCCCTGTGCTCACGCTGAAGGAGGGGTTTGGGCGGCAGGGGAGGATTTTCCCTCGGGCTGCAGCGTGATTGACCCGAGGGAGTGGGTCGGAGAGGTGGGGATTCGCCCAGAGCTGCTGCGTGGCACGTAGGAAGGGGCTTGCCCTTGGCGCAACCCTCACGAGTTGGCTGTGCAGCCCAAGGGCACACAGACCCCCCGACTGGTAATGCCGGCTGGGGATTTGCGGGGCAGGGATGGGTGCTGTTTGCAGAACTGCATGGCCGAAACACCGCTGACGCTGCCCTCAGTCCCCTGGGCTGATTCCCGTGGGGACTGACACCGAGGTTTGCGCCAGGTCTCGTGGCTCTGGAGAACCAGAGGACAGACTCTTTAGCAGGGCCTGCAGGGACAGGACAAGGGGGAATGGTTTTGAACTAAAAGAGGGGAGATTCAGACCAGATGCAAGGAAGACATTTTTTATGACAAGCGTGGCGAAACGCTGGCACAGGTTGCCCAGCGAGGTGGTGGATGCCCCATCCCTGGAAGCGTTCAAGGTCAGGTGGGACAGGGCTCTGAGCAACCTGCTGTAGTGGGAGATGTCCCTGCTCACGGCAGGGGGGTTGGACGAGATGACCTTTGGAGGTCTCTTCCCCCCCAAACCGTTCTAGGAGGGGCTATGATTCTAAGGTGGCTGCGAGCGACTGAGCTGGTAGTCAGAAGAAGAGAGAGGCAGTCTGCAAAGCTAAGGGCGCTGACCTGGTCTTGCATGCTCGGCCTCGACAAAGCATGGCCCCCTCTTGTTGCACCTATTCCCCCCCCAGCGCTGCCCAGAAAGTCTCACAAAGCCAAGGTTAGCACAGGTTTATTTGCAGAGACATCTCAGGAACGCCTTGACCCTCCATCTCCTGCAAACTCTGCTGCTGAGAGACGTGCCCAGCGCAGAGTGCGTATGCGCCGCGTGTGGTCTCTGCTGCGCGAATTCCTGCCAGCACCACCGTGCTCCCTGTACACTGGAAAGGGCAGGGGAGATACTCTGTGAATATCTGGGGGCAGCAGGGCAGTGCAGGATGGGGAGGAAGAGCCCAAGCAGCACTTGAGGCTCCACCTTGTTTCAAGGGAGATTGACAGATGGATGGATGGATGGAGATTAAGTGCTTGAGTGATGGCAAGCCAGCCGCGCTAAGGCCTCGGCTTCCCACCCGCAGCATACCTGACCACTGCCGAGGAGCTGGGCCCACACCAATAGACTCTTCGGTAGGGCCAGACCTTCTCGGCGCAAGAGGCTCCCTTCTGTGAGCATAGCCTGGGATCAGAGTGGCAGTAGCCAGCTCGCTCTGCTGGCGTTGGATTGACCTCCATGGCCTCCTCCAGATCCTCCAGCAGGTTGACCTCCATTGGCTCCGTGCCATCCTCCGCCCCTCCGGATGGCCAGCCAAAGAGTTTCCACGCGTCCTCTTTGTGTTGGCAGCTCATGAAGTTGCCCTGAGACCACATTTGGCAGCTTCGTTGGGCCACAGCACCCCGAAGCTGGCAATCGCTGCCTGAGGCTTCCCCGCTCCTGCCCTGCTGCGCTTGCTGGCGCTGCAGGCACGGGCAGCTCGGCAAATGGTGGCCAGGGGCAGGGCTGCCTTGTTATAGGGTCGGAGACTATGGGTAGCAAGGAGGTTGTATGTGACGTTAGGTGGCCATTGTGATGTTATGCCAAGCGCAGGGCTTCACCCACTGTCCACACCTCCCGCCGCCCCGCGCCTGCTTGGCGGAGGAACTGCTGCTCTGGTCAACAGAAGGTGAAGCAGCCACCAGGTTTCCCTCTCCGGCCACGACTGCCTGTGAGCATAGCAAACCCTTACAGCCCTCCTGGCTCCCAGCCTGCTGGTGGGCTGCCCCAAGCCTGGCATCTGCAGAATTTACCAGAAATTCCGGATCAGACCCCACTGGTTGGCAATATCCTCTCTCCTCCAGCCCTGGACCTGGTGGGAGGCTGAGCGCTCCAGCCAGCACCCTCTGCTCTGCAAAGCAAAGCCAATATCGGATTGAAAACAAAACCAAACAAACCAACCCGCAAACAGAAAAAGAATTGGTGATGGGATCTGTGTGTGTAAAGCGGCCGAGTGCTGTCCCCACACGGTGTCCGGCCTTTCCCTGGAAAGCTCCCTGCTTTCCCCTCGCTCCCTTACACCTCGGACTTCCAACCTCTCTGATACCCAGGAAGGAGGGGTGTCCTGCCAGGGCGATGGGGCTGGATGGCTGCCCACCCTCTCGCTCACTGGGCACCCTACCAGGGTGCATAGAGGGGAGCGCGGCCCCGGGGTGGGCTGTGCCGCAGCTGAGCGCTCCCGGGCACGGACAGCCCTTACGCTGCGTGCATGTGGGGCCGGCACGGACTTGCTGCAGCAGCGGCAGGCTGAGCCCTGCGGGTGCCGGTTCCCGAGTCTGTGGGCTCTGCCACTGCCATGCTGGGGGAGCGGAGGGGCCGTGGCAAGGCGGCAGGTCTGCAGGGGACAGCGGGGACGTGGCGGTGGATGACTGTGCTCAGGCCTCGGCTTCCCGCCGTGGCCTACCTGTTTTCCCCCCCCTCTTGGCTGCTTTCTGTTGGGGGGCTGGCCACTGCCATGGAGCTGGGCCTGCGCCGATAGAGTCTTGGGTAGGGCCAGAACTGCTCAGCGCAACGGGCTCTCTTCTTCACGCAGAGTCTGGGATTGTTGTTGTTGTAGCATCGCAATAAACCATGGTCTTGCACAGTTGTATTTGCATACCAGTGCTGTTGCATGAAGACAGTTCCTTCTGTGTGCAGTGTTTTACCGAAGCACCTGCTCTGCAGACATGGTGGGAACATCACCATGGCTGTCCCCCACAGGGAGCCCTACTCTCATCCCCTATGCAGCTCCAGCGATGGTCTTTCTGAAAAGGCCTCGCCCCATTTCTAGCCAAAATGTTTCCTCAAGCATGGCCTTTTTTATTCAAAAGACCTGGAAAAAATAGCAGCAACCAAAAGCAACTTGCTCCTAAAACCACCTTTAAAGCAAAGCATCCCCCAGTACTGCGTGGCCACCCCTGGAGCGGGGGCACATCAGACTGTCTCCTCGAGGGGGATAGATTTTGCATAGGTTCTGAACATCCCTGTTGGACTCCACCCAGCATCCACCCTCTTACCCAGGTTGATGACCCCCAGCACCTGTCTGCATCAGAGGTGGGGTCACCCTGGGCAAGGCCACCCCAAGGTGTCCCCCCCCGGCAGCAGAGAGCCGCCCTCGTCCTCCCCCTTCCGGAAAACAGGAACGAGATGAGGAAGTGGGAGGAGGAAAAATAAAATTAGTTGCAGTTTGTAGTTGCAGCACAAACACAAAAGCAAAGCGCTTCGAGATGGACCTCGGCCCTCAGTGACAGGAGCCCCGAGTGCCCCGTCCCCAGGGGCAAGACGCAAGGACACCATGGTGAGTGCAAGCGGCTCCTCGCTGGGCTCCCTCCACCCTGCCTCCCTCAGGCCCCCTCTCTTCCTGCCACCTCAGGGCTCTCTCAGCCCTGTCCTCTCCTGCACCCATCATGGTCCCTTGCTGCTTTTCAGAAGGTGCCAGGAGTCCACCCAATGTCCCTGCTGGAGATGCAATGGTGCTGCCCAGGCTTGGGGACTGGGAGCAGAGCTGGGGCTGGGTGAGGTGCTGGAGCAGGGCTCCGTGGTGAGGAGCAGCCGGGGATGGGTGCCAGGTGCTGGATCAGTGCCCCCAGAAGCACTGACCCAAGCAGGGTGGAGGGCACCAGGCCATGAGAGTGGGCCAACACAAAGCAGTTTTGGTTTTGCCATTGCCAGTGTGGTACCCACAGAATTCTTGTGTTTCTCTTGGCCCAAATTCCCACCAGCGCTTCTGGTTTCAGCACTCATGGTGCCGGCAGGATGTGGGCAAAACATGGTGCAGGCAGAGCACAGTGTGGTGGCAGGGGCTGCCAGGGGCAGCTGTACCCCCCCAGGCCAGCTCAAGCCGGGAAGGACCCTCTGGGTGCCAGTGCCCAGGGTCAGACCTTGCACCTTGGCACGTGTGGGGAACGGGGGCCCCGGGCAGGTCACGAGGCTGCCGAAAGGGCAGTGGCCAGAGCTGGAGCTGATCTGGAGGCAGAAGAGGAGGATGAAAGCTCTCAAAGTTAGGGAGATGCTCAGGCACGGAGTAAGGTTCTGCACAGCGTGGCCACAGCCATGTCCTTCAGCCCACAGTTCTGCTCTGTCCGTGTCTTGGAGTGGTGCTGTCCTCAGACATTTCCACCCAGACAGGAAGGGGACGGTGGCCAAGCTGAAAAGAAGTGTTCTCTTGCCCATGGCTGCAGTTGCCACCTCTGAGAGGCTGCTCAGATGCTCCCCCCCACAAGACACAAACACTGTCCCTTCCCTACTGCCACCCAAGACCTGAAGAGGTTTTGTGGCTTCATGAAGGGCCGTGGAGCTGCGCAGCCACGACCCTGACCCCTGCCAGGGCCCAGCTCCAGGGCCAGCCCCCATCCCCAAAATGCTGGGGGAAATGCCCCATCCCCAAATGCTGCCTGTGCCCGGGAGCTGGCGGGGTTGTGACAGCGATGAAACACCCCATCCTGCTTTCAAGGCTTCCGGTGGTTTTAAGGTGTTGGCTGTATCTGGGCTTGTCTTGTCTTGAGACAAAAGCTGTCACCTTGGGCTGCATCTGCTCCCCACTCAGGGCTTGTAGGGTTTTTTTTTGGTGGCTCAGACCTGGACTTTGAAGAAAAACATGATATTTTGCAATCCGCAGAGCTGCTCCCCTCCCTGCCTCAGCAATCCTATCGTGAGCACTGGGTGCATCCGCAGCCCTGGGCACAGCTGGTGGCTGTGGTGGCGTCGGTCCCCATCCTGCAGCTTTCTGCTGGGGCACTCCTGGAGGTCCTGATGGGGGTCCCCTCACATGCATCCATCATGCATGGGGCCACCAGCAGAGCAAAGTCACTTGTGCAAAGTGGCTGCAAACTGCACCTGGAAGCCCAGGCCAAGGGCTGCTGAAACCTGCTTCCCACTTGGCTGGAGGATGAAATGGCTTCACAGAGGCGTTTGGTCCAGACTGCCCATCAGTCCCCTTCCCTGGGGACTCCCGTGGCAGCGGCTGTCGAGCTGCTGCTCTCTGGTTCATCCCTTACTTTGGCCTGGAACAGAGGATGGGACTGAGAAACTGCTGCCCCAAACCTCTGAAAGCAAATTCAGTTTGTGCCCCCACTCCCTGCAGGGATGCTGCCTGCAGTCCCTGTCCCACAAGGGCTTGCTGGGTGCTGAGCTCAGGCGATGCTGTGGTTTAAAGCAGCATCATTCCTCTTCATCCTCCCCACAAGGCTTTTACCCCGCTTAGGGAGCCCTGGCCCTGCAAATCCCCTGGCACATGCTGAGGAAAGCCAGGCAGAGTTTGTGCTCCCAGAAACAGGGCAGAAACAACCACAGCCCCACAGATATCTGGGGGACAAACCCTTCATTTAAAGTGAGCTGGTGTTTTCCCTGCAGCTGTGCTGCATCAGGTGCCCCAGCTCAGCCAGGAAAGCACCTAACCTGAGCCTGGAGGAAGAGGAGGTGTCATGAAGGCACACACTTGCTGCTGACAGTTCTGAGCAGTCGTTTGACTGAAGGAGAAACTCGGTGTGTCAGCTCAAAAGCGCCGAGCTTGCAATACAGGAAACGTTCATATTTGCCTTAATTTGGTGCTGTAACCAGCCGTGTGAGCCCAGGGTGCCTGCGCCAGAGGGCTCAGGGTGATGGAGGCAGGGGATGGGGAACCAAGGTGTTGGGCTCCCCGCAGGCTCTTCCCGACCCACTCCTCTCCACCTGAAGCACAAGGTTTTGGCCGGGTTGGGTGAAACTGGGCAGCTCCTGGGGTCACTGACAGCTCCCTGGGTGACAGCACAGTGACCTGGAGGGGATGACTGAGCCCATCTGCATTTTTCTGGGTGGCTTTTCTAGGAGCTTATTAGGATGGAGGGAAGGAAGAAGAGGGGAAGGCAAGAAAAAGGCCCATAAGCAACAAACAGGAGGAAGAGGAGAAGCTCCCTGCATGGTTTCAGGCTGTGTGAGCAGCCCTGATCCCCCCTGGATCCCCTGAGCTGATCCAGGTCCATGCATCTCAAGGGAAGGTGGTGGGACAATGAAGCCAGAAGCACCTCCGCCGGCTATGGGGGCTTGAGTTGCACTTGGGGTTTGGGGGGCATGGGTGGTATTTTGGGTTGCAAAGCCCAGCAGCCCAGCTTGGAGGGAAGTGGCCGGGGGGAGCAGCACGATGCTGTCGAGCTCCTCCATGCTCCATGATGGTCCCTCCATCCCCCATCACGACGGTGCTGGGTTGTGCTGAGCATGCAAGTGTGGGTGCAGGGGGCTGCAGGCAGCCTGTGAAAATCAGGGGTAGATGGGAGGGTGCAAAGGTGTCGGGGTGCAGAGGTCTAAAATCTTGAGAGCCAACAGGAAAATGAAGCAGAAGGGGAAGAGAAGAAAAGGGAAATGGAATGAGTAAGAGGCTGGGGGTGATGGTGGGGAGCAGAAGTGAAATCGGTGCCAGGAGCTCTGGGGTGAAAGCGGAACTGCGGGGGCTGTGGGACGGGCGCAGAGGAGCCGTGGGTGGGTCCAGATGGGGTGTCCCCTCCTGGGCACCACACCAGGGGCCACATGGACACTGTGGCTGTGTTCAGCAAGTTTCCCCTGCAGCATCGAGGAGAAGGGGCCTTTGAACAGTTTTCTTCTTGCACAGTGAAATCCTACCCTCCCCTCCCAGCCCAGGGCTGTCTTTAGCCCCTCAAGGGCTTAAATCACAGCCCACAGTTTTCCTGCTGTCCCACGGCCCCCAGAGGACAGAGCTGGGAGAGTTGGGGGGCAGCTGGAAAGCAGGTGCTGGCATCTCCCTGGGCAGGGAGGAAAGGGTAACGGGGGCACAGTCGCACCCCTGCCCTGGTGCAAAGGGGATGCGGGGGTGCAGAGGATGTGCGCTGCCAGGGACACCCCCACCAGCTGCAATTTTTGTCCTTCCCCTGGGTTATTTTTGCTGCCTCTTTGACTCATAAGCAGAGCCTGTGCAGCAATTGCTTCATTAGTCCTTTGTTGCCTCCATAACGAGCAGGGGTGATGTTTCAAACACGCCCACGGACCGTCAGTGCCCCGTCTGCTCCTCTCTGGGGTACCAGACGTGTAGTGAGGCAGGATCCGGCCTGAGGAATGGGTCAAGCCCAGGTGCTGCAGCGCTGGGATTTTGAGCTTGCAAGTTCTCAGTGGCCAAAACACCCCTCTTCGCATCACCCAGAGATGCCTGTTTTGGAGCCAGAGCTGGGGCGGGAGCCAGTTACAGCCCCACTCCCATCAGTGGTGGCCCCGGTGCAGTCACTGTCGCCCTCTCCCCACAGGGCAGCAAGGAGCGCTTCCACTGGCAGAGCCACAATGTCAAGCAGAGCGGTGTGGACGACATGGTCCTGCTCTCCAAGATCTCTGAGGATGCCATCGTGGAGAACCTCAAGAAGCGTTTTATGGATGATTACATCTTTGTATCCTTCCCAGGGCAGCAGGACAGGGCCAGGAAGCAGCAGAGCTGTGCTCCAAGGCTTTGCCAGGGTGTGGGCCAAACTGGGGCTGCCCCAATGCTTGCAGAGTGTCCCCTTCCCACACTGTGGTGGGACAAGATTGGGATTGGCTGGGGGAATGCTGCCATTCCCAAGCTGAGTTGCACTCGACAGACACTGCAATGGTGACCCCCATCCTGCCATGACCCAGGACCCACTTTGGTCCTTCCTTTGCAGCCACAAAGCTCTAAGCAAAGAGCACTGAGCAAAGCCCCTCATCTGCTGTCTCCCGCTGCTCCTGCACACTGGAGACCCACCTGCCTGTGCCAAGGGGGCCAGACCATAGTGGCAGTAGTGGCCATCATCCCTGATGCCCACAGCACACCTCAGCTGCTCTGCACCCACAGCAAATCCAAGCTTGGGGGCTCTTGGCCACCATGGTACAGATGGGGAGGTGTCCCCATACTCACGATTCGAGGTGCTGAGCCCTTGCCTTGCTCATCCCACGCTTGCTTGGGGATGCGGCCGCCTCAGCACCCTGGCACCATCACACGTGCTCAGCCTGCACCCCAGCTCCCGTGGGTGGCCAGATCTGGTGGGGAAGAGGACAAAATCCCTGCTGCGCAGAGCAGGACATGGTGGGGTCTCGGGTGGCAGTGGGGCTGAGCATGGGGCTGAGCCACTTGCTCACACCACTGAGAGTGGCTGTGGTTTCCCTGAAGATGCTGCTCTGTCCTTACAAGGAGATGCTCTGTCCCAGGCCAGTGGTGACGCAGCTATGCTCCCCATGTTTTTGGTAGCCCTGGGGCTTTAAATACGTTTTGGGGGTTGGGTTTGGCTTTTTTTTTTTTTTTCTGGAGGAAAAAAATACACCATGAAGCTTCTTTCTTCCTTTTTTTGTGCTGCTGCGTGCAGGGCCCCCGTCTAGCCATGACTCAACACCCCACGCTTCTGCATTTCCCAGAAAAGCCCCTCTCTCCTGCACTTCGGCTGCTCTTCCACCACCCCTGCTGGCAGGTGGGCTGAAAATAGGACATCAAGGGCTCAGGATAACCCCACTGGCACCAACCCATCCCCAACCTCCATCTCCCCAGCACCTGCCCTGAGGTGCTCCCCATCCTGCTGCTGCATCATTTCCAGGTGCAGTTCCCCACTTTTCCATTCCCCTGCCAACACCCAGGTGACTCGGGAATGCTGCAGACAGAGGCTGAGGGAGGTGGAGTGGCTGGTTGGCTGGAGAAAGGCAGGAGCTGGCGGTTTCTCCCCTCTCTGTGCCTCAATTTCCCTGGCTGTAAAATGGAGATGGTCTCCTACTGCAAAAACCACAGATGGAACATGTGCAGCTGAGCAGAATGTGAATGGAGAACAAGTCTTACGAGGAGCGGCTGAGGGAACTGAGGTGGTTTAGTTTGGAGAAGAGGAGGCTCAGGAGAGACCTTATCGCTGTCTACAACTCCCTGAAAGGAGGGTGTAGTAAGGAGGGGGTTGGTCTCTTTGCCCAAGTAGCTAGTGATAGGATGAGAGGAGATGGTCTCAAGATATGCCAGGGGAGGTTTAGATTGGATATTAGGGAAAATTTCTTTACTGAAAGAGCGGTGAGGCATTGGAATAGGCTGCCCAGGGAGGTGGTGGAGTCCCCATCCCTAGAGGGGTTCAAAAAACGTGTGGATGTGGTACTTTGAGACATGGTTTAGTAGGCATGGTGGTGTTGGGTTGATGGTTGGACTAGATGATCTCAGAGGTCTTTTCCAACCTTAATGATTCTATGATTCTATGAATGTCGGGAGGCTGTGGAATGCTGGAAATGCCACTTTTGGAGCCGATCCTCAGCAAGAGGCTAGGGAGCTGAGGGGATGCTCCTGCTGTACCCTGTGCCGGTCACACTGGGGGGATGCTCTGGGGCTGATGAAGTGAAACACTGAGGCCCTGTGGCCACCTGTTACCAAGTCATGGTAGCAGCTCTGTCTGCACATGAGCTGGAAACCCTCATGGTATTCCTGGTGCAACTTCCAGGAAGAGGCAGAGACCCCCCCCAACCACCTTCCTGCTATTGCTCGTACTGGTGTTGCCTCCCAGTGCAGTGAGTGGGGCAAGGAAGGGGGGACATGGGAAAGGACACAGGGACCTTAACCTGCTGCGCAGACCTACATTGGGCCAGTGCTCATCTCCGTCAACCCCTTCAAGCAGATGCCGTACTTCACTGACCGGGAGATCGAGCTGTACCAGGGAGCGGTGAGGCTGCTGCGTGCCGGCTGGTGGGGTTGGCCAGGGGTTCATTGGCTTTAAGTTGGTGTGAAACACCTACGGGATGTCCCATGAGTGGCCCCCACCCTCCCTAGCCCATTGGGTGCTGCAGGGTTCAGTGCTCCCAAACACATTGATGGAGAGGCAGTAGGGAGACTCGGGAGTAGATCCACATTCCTGGGAAATTCAGATCACAAATACACACCAAAGCAACCCAAACATGGTAAAATCCAGCCCGAGCGACTAGCTGTGCCACAACGAGCTTCCCAAGGAGGAGGGGAGAGTCGAAAAAACATCTGACATGCTGCTGATTAGCTCAGCAGCTAATGTTTGTGGCAGGACATTAATTCTCCATCCCTGCTATGTGCCACTGCCTCATGCAATGCATGGGCAGAGTTAAGGGGGTTTGGGGAGGGGGCTCAGTGCAGGGGGCGGACGGCTGCTCTGTGCTCACTGCAGTCCTCATCTCCCATTTAGGCTCAGTATGAAAATCCCCCCCATATCTACGCCCTGACCGACAACATGTACCGCAACATGCTGATTGATGGGGAGAACCAGTGCGTCATCATCAGGTAGGGGATACACGGGGTGCAGCTGGGGACCCCGTGCCACCAGTCCGGGGCCAGATGCCCCCATCACCCCTTCTCCCCACACTGCAGGAGTGTCCCGGCTACAGTGGCCGGGCAGCAGCAAGAAGCAGCTGAAGCCAAGTGGTGGGTCCTGGGGGACCCAGCAGATAGAAGTGCCAGGAGGGACCCCAGCATCCTGGGCCACAAGCACCAACTGGGGCAGCAACCAGGTTGTCCCAGGCAGGGCCTGAGCCTTGTGCAATGCGTTTTTCCGGCTGTGTTGCAAGGGAAATGGTCAGGATGTGGGGCAAGGCCAGAAACTTCCCCTTGAGGGTCCCAAGTCACCCTCTTCCCCTCCAAAATCCAGCAACAAGAAATCCAACATCTCCTCCCAGAGCAGCTCCTCACCCAGCCTTGCTCTGGCCCCACTTATGTCTGAGAGCACCCCCAGAGCACCCAGACAGCCCCATCCCCTGCGTTAGCGCTGCCACACGCTCAGAGTACGCGGCAGGAGGGAGGCGACAGTCCCCGTCACCCGCCATCACCCCCCAGCCCTGCTCCAGCTTCCCACCCCGAAGCACCCCAAGATGGGCAGCTCTGGTTGGGCTGTTTCATGTCTCCTCTGCTTTGACTTTTGCACAGTGGCGAAAGTGGGGCCGGGAAAACGGTGGCAGCAAAATACATCATGGGCTACATCTCCAAAGTGTCCGGGGGTGGTGACAAAGTGCAGGTATGGCTGCCCCGCACCGCCACACTTCACTTTACCTCCCAACTGCTCCCCGCCGCCCCGGCCCCCTGCGACCCCCATCTGATGGTGGCACAGGGAGCAGCCCCGGCTCCTGGGCTGGGGACGTGCAAAGTCCTGGGTCTGTCCCCAGCCCCGAGGCAGGGCTGCTGCAGTGGGGCACAGGCATGTGGCCCTGCCACTCAGTCCTCTCCCTCCTCTGCCCCCAGCATGTGAAGGACATCATCCTGCAGTCCAACCCACTGCTGGAAGCCTTCGGAAATGCCAAAACCATCCGGAACAACAACTCCAGCCGCTTTGTAAGTCACCAGAGCAGGTGCAGAGGGTCAGTGCCGTGGCCAGGATCCATCCCAGCAGTGCTCCTAGTGTGGTGGGAGAAGGGGGAGAGAAGCAAGGGCCAGGGGGAGTGAAGAGTCCTGACAGCCGGGGCCACGGCTCTGAGCGGGAGCTGTGCTGCGGCAGGGGAAATACTTCGAGATCCAGTTCAGCCGGGGTGGCGAACCTGACGGAGGGAAGATCTCCAACTTTCTGCTGGAGAAGTCACGGGTGGTGAGCCAGAATGAGTGCGAGAGGAATTTCCACATCTACTATCAGGTATGGGGGGCACGGAGCTGGCCAGGCTGCTGCAGAGGAGCCAGGGGCCAAGTAACTGCAGCTCCTGTTTCTCTCCCAGCTCATTGAAGGGGCATCCCAAGAGCAGCGGCAGAACCTGGGCATCATGAGCCCGGATTACTACTACTACCTGAACCAGTCAGACACCTACCAGGTGGAGGGCACGGATGACCGCAGTGACTTCCATGAGACCATGGTGAGTGTCCGGGAAGGGGAGTCCCCAAAGCCAGCTGTGGCTGGGCAGGGGTTGACAGGTTCCCCATGCCCCCAGAACGCCATGCAGGTCATCGGCATCCGGGGCGAGGACCAGCAGCTGGTGCTGCAGATCGTGGCAGGGATCCTCCACCTGGGAAACATCAGCTTTCGGGAGGAAGGCAACTATGCTCATGTGGAAAATGCTGACTGTGAGTAGCTGACTCACGTTGCTTCTGGGGGGCAAGTGGAGATGCTCACAGAGACCCTTGGCAATGAATTACAAACTATCCGTAGCACAAATCCCCTGGCAGAGGAGAGAGGCAGCATCAGCATCTTCCTCACGTTAGACATTGGGAAACTGAGGCAGCAAGCAAATGGCACAACCAGAGCTTAATTAGCAAGGGGACAGATGCCAGGTGTCACTTGCTGTGATTTAGCAGAGGGAGGACCACATCCCCAGTCGCTCCAACGCTGCTGTCCTTTGCACTCAGATGGGGCTGAGGGGTCCAGCAGTGGCTGCAGGCAGCATGCCGGGGGCATACGGGGAGCAGGCAGCCCTGACCGCCCCCCCACTCTGCCCAGCCCTGGCCTTCCCTGCCTACCTGCTGGGGATCGACCAGAACCGCCTCAATGAGAAAGTCACCAGCAGGAAAATGGACAGCAAGTGGGGCGGCCGCTCTGAGTCCATCACCGTCACCCTCAATGTGGAGCAGGCAGCTTACACCCGGGATGCCCTGGCCAAGGGGCTCTACACGCGCATCTTCGACTTTCTCGTGGAGGTGTGTGGTCCCGGCAGGCTGGGCCAAGCATGGCCGTGGCATGGAGGGGATGCTCACCATCCGCTCCCGCGTGCAGCCGGTCCCGTCGCCCTACGCCCCTGGTGAAGGTGGCTTGTCCCATCTCTCCCTGCAGTCTATCAACCGTGCTATGCAGAAGCCATATGAGGAGTACAGCATCGGGGTGCTGGACATCTATGGCTTCGAAATATTCCAGGTATGTGTTGTTTTGCTATAGGAGCCCAGCTGGGAAATGTCCTTCCCTGCTTCTGTGGCAAGGAGAGCGGCTGGAGCAGGGGGCTGTTAGCAGTCGATGGCCCCAGGAAGGGTCCCTGGAGCAACACCCAAAGGCTCTGCTGTTTGGGGTCCCCCCACTGCGGTGAGAGGAGCAGAAGCCAACTCAGCCCCATCTTCTCTTTCATCTTTTGTCCTTTTGCAGAAAAATGGCTTTGAGCAATTCTGCATTAACTTTGTGAATGAGAAGCTGCAGCAGATCTTCATAGAGCTGACCCTGAAGGCAGAGCAGGTATGGGGGGACTGGGCTGGGGTGCTGCACTAGCGCCCCAATTCCTGCACCCTGCACCCCCACTGCCGGCCAGTCCAGCACCACGGCCGGAGCAGGGGGACCGCAACATATTCCATGGGTCAGGGGCCCACCCTGCTCTCCCTGCACTTCCCCAGGAGGAATACGTGCAGGAGGGGATCAAGTGGACCCAGATCCAGTACTTCAACAACAAGGTGGTGTGCGACCTGATAGAGAACAAGCTGGTGAGTGGGGTCCCCTCCTCTGGGGGACACTTTCTTGGGGACCCAGGGCACCCAGGGAGGAGAGTGCCAGATGGGCTGGGTGCTGTCAAGGATGGGTAGCAGAAGCTGGTCCTGTTGGGGAGCATCCTTGGGAAAGCAGCAGGTCTTCATCCTTAACCTAAGCTGCGGTTTGGCATGAAGTACCTTTGACTTGTGCGAGGCACTTGAGCACAGCCAGGTGTAGGACTGGGCTCTGCCTGCAGCCTTTCAACACCCATGGCCTCATTCTCCCTTTCCCAGAACCCCCCCGGGATCATGAGTGTCCTGGATGATGTCTGTGCCACCATGCACGCCACCGGCGAGGGGGCAGACCAGACCCTGCTGCAGAAGCTGCAGGCAGCTGTGGGCACCCACGAGCACTTCAACAGCTGGAGCTCGGGCTTTGTCATCCACCACTACGCAGGCAAGGTATGGCACCCCACACCCCACACCCAGCACCCCGCAGCCCTGGCCACAGTGGCACAGCATGGAGCTCCCCTCCTGTCCCCAGGTCTCCTACGACGTGAACGGCTTCTGTGAGCGCAACCGGGACGTGCTCTTCACTGACTTGATCGAGCTCATGCAGAGCAGCGAATAGTGAGTCACGGCAGTGCTGCAGTCCGGGGGCCACCCCAAAAGGGCTGGGGCAGAGGGCAGCATCCTCAACATCCAGACCATAAAGCTTTGCTGGTCCTGCCTCTGCCAGAGACCCAGCTCAGGGTGCTCAGCCCTGCCCCCACGGGCACCAGCATCATCATCCCATCAAGCACAGCAGCATCCAGGGGCTGCAGGGCTGGGCGGAGGTGTGCTTACCCACCAGCACTGATCCTGCTCCCCCTGGGGACAGTATTGGGGGGGCGGGCTAAGCCACAGTGCAGGATTTCCCAGCAGCAGAAAGCAGAGCTGGAGCTGGTTCCAGCTCAGCATGTGCTGAGCTTGGGGAACCTGGCGGCTCTCACCCAGGGACTGTCACCTGCCTTTCAGCGGTTTCATCCGGATGCTTTTCCCAGAAAAGCTTGATTCTGACAAAAAGGGACGACCAACCACCGCAGGCTCCAAAATCAAGGTACGTCCTGGAGGCTGCAGGACAGTAGCTGCCTCTGGGGCAGCAGCAGGGTGATGGGCTCCCACCAACACTTTTAATGCTACAGAGGTCGATCCTTGCAACAGAAACAAGCTAACGACCTGGTGAACACGCTAATGAAGTGCACACCACACTACATCCGCTGCATCAAGCCAAATGAGACCAAGAAACCCCGGGACTGGGAGGAGAGCAGGTAACAGAGGCCCCTCATGATGTATCAGTGAGCCCAGAGAGCCCGGGGAATGGGACCCAGCAATGGAGATGTGGCCAGGGCTGACTTTCCTCCGAAAACTGCACCCCTGGGCTGGTCCCTCTGTGCTGCCCACAGACCCAGGAGAGCACGAGGTGGGTGCTGAGGAGCGTGCAGGGACACAACACGTGTCTCTACATGCATGACCCAGACGCTCCATCTGAGCCCCAAGCAGCTCTCATGGATGCATAGCTGAGGGCATCCTCATGCATAGCGGTGGCCAAGGGGTCTGGGCAGATCCCCCACGGACCTGCCATCCCATGCCAAGCATGTCCCTCCTGGTTCCGCAGGGTGAAGCACCAAGTCGAGTACCTGGGGCTGAAGGAGAACATCCGGGTGCGTCGGGCAGGTTTCGCCTACCGCCGCCTCTTCCACAAATTCCTGCAACGGTGAGTGACCACCAGGACAGGGGATGGCGGGTCCCTGCAGCCCAGCTGTGACTCACGTCCCCCTGTCCCAGCAGCTATGCCATCCTCACTCCCGAGACCTGGCCGTCCTGGCGTGGGGATGAGCGGCAGGGGGTGCAGCACTTGCTGCGCTCCGTCAACATGGACCCGGACCAGTACCAGATGGGTCGGAGCAAGGTGTTTGTCAAGAACCCCGAGTCGGTAGGTGGCCTGGCTCTGCTTCTCACCCCACAATCCAGCATCCCCGGGGGATGCTGCATGCAGCCAAGCATCGCTTCAGGCAATGCTGGGGAGGGTTTGGGGTGCCAACGTGCAAGAGAAGTGATGCAGCATGGGGACTGGGGGGCCCCTGGCCAGCCAGGCTCAGCACCCCATGTCCCCCCCAGCTCTTCCTCCTCGAAGAAATGCGGGAACGGAAATTCGATGGCTTTGCCCGGGTGATCCAGAAGGCCTGGCGCCAGCACATCGCCATCCGAAAGTATGAGCAGATGCGAGAGGAGGGTAAGGATGGGCGAGGACGGAGACACTGGCACCCTGGCACCCCTTTTAGGGTGCCCTTCGCTGGGGATAGCCCAGCTGCCAGAGCAGCAGGAGAGCAGCAGCCCAGCTCCTAATTGTGGCACTAACGAGGAGGAGGGTGAGGAGGGACTTGACCATGAGATCCCTGGGGTCTTTTCCTACATCTTAAAGAAGGGCACGGACTTCTTCCTCCTATTTCCAGCCCTGGGAGGGGTCATAGGACAGAAACCAGAGCCTCTCGCTGACTCTACTCTGCATTTCATTGCCTGCACTGAGATGGAGAGGAGTAGCTGAGAGTCAGCATTTGCAGAGGGATGGGAAAGGCCAGTGGTCACGGCCTGACACCATCATGGGTGTTTTCCTACTCTCCCAAGCATGCAGTGAAAAATGAAAGGGGAAAACCCAGAAAGCAGTGGGGTCCCTCCCTCTCTCCCACAGCACAAGTTTTTTTGAGGGCAATTAATGGGTTTTGAAGCCAGCCAAGCTCAAGCAACACAGATTCCTCCTGTGGCATAAAATGAGCCCCACTTCTTGCTGCCACAATCCCTGTGATGGCTCCCACAGCTCCCACAGCCGGTTTGAGAGGGCAGGCAGGCCGGTGCCAAGGGCTGAGCCAAGGGCTGAGCCACCAGTGCAGAGACATGTCTGATCAGCATCACCTTGGGGTCCCATGCAGCCTCCAACATCCTCTACAACTTCAAAGAACGGAGGAGGAACAGCATCAACAGGAATTTTGTGGGTGATTACCTGGGCATGGAGGAGCGGCCGGAGCTGCGCCAGTTCCTGGGCAAGCGGGAGCGGATAGATTTCGCCGACTCCATCACTAAGTACAACCGGAGATTCAAGGTACGTGGAACCAGCCAGGACTTGGGACAGGCCAAGCCATGGCTTGTGGTGGATGCCCTTGGGTGGGATGTGTGAGGGGCTCATGCCACCTAAAAACACCCCTCACTCCCTGCTCCTGCCCTTTCCCAGCCTATCAAGCGGGACTTCATCCTCACCCCCAAGTACTTCTACCTGATCGGGCGGGAGAAGGTGAAGAAAGGTCCTGAGAAGGGGCAGATCAAGGAGATGCTTAAGAAGAAGGTGGAGCTCCAGGCCGTGAGCGGAGTCTCTCTGAGGTGAGTCCCTTAGCAAGGGCTCCACGGCAGGTGCTCCGTGCAGTCTGGCTTCACCCATCAGCTCCACCAGCCTCTCTGTGCTCTGGTGTCCCCTGCCAGGCCCCTGGCCCCTTGCCTGTGGAGGCAGCAGGGCATTGGGCCATGGGGAGAAGGCTCCCTGCAGAGTGCTTTGTAGATGAGGCTTTGGAGGCCGGGAAGGTTTCCAGCTAAATCTCCCTCCAAATTTGCTTGGAGTGGACCCAGACCCCATGGAGTCTTCTGGCTCCCCCCTGGCATCAGCTGGTACCAGCCTTGCCCCTGCTGATGCCCCCGCACTGGGGTTGCTCCTCAGCACCAGGCAGGATGATTTCTTCATCCTCCACGAGAACAATGCCGACAATTTCTTGGAGTCCATCTTCAAGACGGAGCTGATCAGCCTGCTGTGCAAACGCTACGAGGAGCTCACCCACACCAAGCTGCGCCTCTCCTTCAAGGACACGTAAGGATGGAGGCCGGGAGAGGTGACAAAGCAGGACAGGGTCCCATCCCCATGGCCTCACGGCCCTTCTCTCTCCCCCAGACTACAGTTTCAAGTGAAGAAGGAGGGCTGGGGCGGTGGTGGCACCCGCAACGTCACCTTCGTTAGAGGACTCGGAGATGTCGCTGCCCTCAAAGCCGGTGGCAAAACCCTTACAGTCAGCATCGGGGATGGGCTCCCCAGAAATGCCAGTGAGTGCCAGCGTGCCCGGCGGGTGGCGATGGGGGGGGCATAGGAGAACCAGGGCTGTAGTCCATGGCCAGAGACCTGGGGACATCAGGGCAAGCCAGCGTGTACCCCAGGCCTGAAGGGTTTGCGTTGCACCCAGGAGGGACCCACCTTTGCCCGGGTGATGGGGCAGCATGGGGTGTTTCAGGGAAAAGGGCAGCCAGGGCCAAACTGCAGGGGCAGCCCCCGCAGCTGGCTCCAAGGGCCATCACGTAACGGGGGGCTTGTGTCCCACCAGAGCCCACGAGGAAGGGAGCAACACAGAGCAGAGGTGGCAGCAGATGTCCGGCACCCTCCCGAAGCGCCCCACCGGCACCCAGAGGTGAGAAGGGCAGTGCCGAAGGGGAGGTGCCAGGGAAGGGGGACTCCAGCCTGGATCCCACCAACGCTCTGCTCCCAGATGGGTGCAGGCTGAGCGTGGGCCCCCTGTAATGCACCTCCCCCGGGGTGGGGGGTTTCCAGGCACCTGCAGGAATGGGGCACCCCGGTTCCCGTGCAGTGATGGCCGGTCTCAGCGGGACACTTGTGTGGCACCCCAGAAGCAGCCACGGGGGCCGCCGGCTGCAGCACTGCCCCCCCGAAACACCACCCGCCAGCCGAAAACACGGCCTCCATCCGAGCAGAACATGGATTTCCTCAATGTGCCTGACCAGGGGATGGCTGGGTAGGTCCCGTACCGGCACCCACATACCCCTCCACCCCATTCTCCCATCCCAATTCCGCCAATCCCAAGAGATGCTCTTTCCCCCGAGATGCTCTTTCCCCTCTGAGGAGCTCGGCTGCCCAGCCAAGTGACAGCCCGACCAGGTCCGGGCAGTCTGGCCTCGCTGGCAGGACAGCACCTCCCAGGCCCCTACGCATCCCAGTTCTCCCAGTCCCTGCACTGGGAGGGACTGAGCTGCAGGCACAGAGCACCACATCAGTGGGGGAGAGAAGGGTGGGAAGGTGCGTGCAGAGCACCCCACACCCTCCCACTTTCCCCGGTGCGAATGCTGTTGCTCCCGGTCCCACAGCATGCAGCGCCGGCAAAGCCTGAGCCAGCGGCCACCCCCGGCCAGGCGTCCCAAGCCGCAGCCCAAGGCGGCCATGCCACGCTGCCAGGCGCTCTACCAGTACATCGGGCAGGACGTGGATGAGCTCAGCTTCAACGTGGGGGACATCATTGACATCCTGCTGGAAGGTACCGCCAGGCTCCCGCCCTGCCCAGCTCCTCCCTGCTGTGCCCCGTGGCAGTGCCACGCCTGACCCGGCTCTTTTTTTCTCCCCTTCCCAGATATCTCCGGCTGGTGGAAAGGACGGCTGCATGGCAAGGAAGGGCTTTTTCCTGGGAACTACGTGAAGAAGATCTGAGCCAGGCGCAGCAGCCGCATGGCTGGAGGCAAGGAGGGGGTCACCATCCTCCCACCCCACCTCTGCTGAGGCTGTGCCAAAGGGGCCGGTGGCGGCTCCGCAGTGGTTCTCCACTGACACTGGCATTGAGCGGGTGTTATGGCTTAACCCCAGTTGGCAACCAAGCACCACACAGCCACACGCTCACCCTACCCACCCCACCGGTGGGATGGGGGAGAGAATCAGGGAAAAAAAAAGAAAAACCCGTGCATTCAGATAAGGGCAGTTTAATAGGATAGCAGAGAAAGAGAAAATAATAATAATAATAATGATAAAAGAATATACAAAACAAGTGATGCCCAATGCAATTGCTCACCACCCGCTGATCGATGCCCAGCCCGTCCCCGAGCAGCGATCGCTGCCCCTGGCCAACTCCCCCAGTCTCTATACTGCGCATGACGCCGTATGGTATGGAATAGCCCTGTGGGCAGTTGGGATCAGCTGTGCTGGCCGTGCCCCTTCCCAGCTCCTTGTGCCCCTGGCAGAGCGTGGGGAGCTGGAAAGTCCTTGACCGGTGTTAGCACTGCTCAGCAACAACTAAACCATCAGTGCGTTATCAACGTTATTCTCCTACTAAATCCAAAACACAGCACTATAGCAGCTACTGGGAAGAAAATAAACTCTGAATTAAGTTGAAACCAGGACAGCGAGCTCTTCCTCATGAGCCCCCCTGGCCTGTGCTAGCTTCTGGGCTATCACAGAATCATAGAATCATGAAGGCTGGAAAAGACCTCTGGGATCACCTAGTCCAACTGTCAACCCAACACCATGCCTACTAATGGCATTATTGCCGGTGCCAACCACGGAATCCCACAACTGCTTTAGATGGTGGCCTACCTGCAGCAAGGACCAGCTCCTTGCCGCTTGTTTGTGCCCTGGGAATGTAACTGATCCAGTGATTCTATGGTATAAATAGGGGTTTTGCTAATAATTATGGTAAATAATCAAACTCAGCAAATCTGAGTGATTGAATGCCCCTGTGGGGATGTGGGCAGACACGTGTCGGAGGCAGCCCCATTCCCCCCATGTTGAACCCTCTAGAAGATGCTGAATAAAGAAACCAACCCTCCCAGGAACCCGGCTCAGGCGTCTCCACATTCCAAAGCAACCCTGGACCGCTTGGCATGGCCAGCCGGGGCAGCAGCGAGGCAAAGCAGGGCAACGGGGCACAGCAGGACCAAGGTGCCATCGCCATTCCCTGATCGCTCATAGGAGAAGTTGCAAGGACCACTTAACCAAAGCCCACCGAGCTGTACCAGCTTTTTTCTGATGGTGGTCAGTGGGCTGCTGGGGCCCCCCTGGTTTGCGGGGGGGGGGGGTCTCGTCCACAGGGGGCCGGAGTCGATGCATGGGGTGAAAACCATCGTCCTCAGCTGCATCGGCTCTGGGATCCAGGGGACCCTCTCTGCCCTGACCCCCCCCAGGACAGGGGGACAGCCGGGGCTGGGAGGGGTCCGGGGAGGGGGGCAGGCTGAGTCCAGCCTGGGGTTGTTCCAGGAGTTTTGCGGCAGGGAGAGGGACGAACGGTGCTGACATGGCAGGGATCGTCCCTGCCTGCCCCCCGCTCCCCACTCGTCCCGCCGGGCCCTGCGCCAGGCAGCCGGAGGAAGTGACGACAGCCTGCTCCCGCGCGGCCCTGCCTCAGCCTCACATCCCAGCCCTCCTCTTCCTCCCTCCCACAGCCCTCACCGGGGCTGCCCCCCCGGCAGGCAGACCCTCCCGCCCCAGAGACAGGGGCTATAGAAGGGTTCAGGGGACCCTGTTTCCTCCAGGGTGGGGATGGCACAGGGCAGGAGGCTGCTGCGATGTGAAGTCCTCCATGGCCCCACGCTGCAAAGGGTGGTTGGGCCTCCCCATTAGGGGGTTTTACAACCCCTGCAGTGTGATCAACCCCTTGGGGTGATTTTTTTCCTGTAAATCATGGGGTTTTTGGAGTCCTTGCACTGCAGAGCTTGGGGGGGAGTTGAGGTTAGAGGGAGCAGGCAGAGCCTCTGGTTTTATTTTAATGAAAAAATTGGGTTTGGAAACTCTGGGGACTTAGGAAACTCCTTCCTGCTCCTTCCAGCCCTTCCCTGGGGCTGGGGCAGGGGGCAGCATCCTGGCAGTGGGCACCGTGCCAATAGGATGCTCCCACTCAGCCCTGCCAGCAGGCAGGAGCTGGGCCAGTTCAGGCACTCACCGGGGTGCTCCAAGGGGCTCCAGGTGCTCCGAGGGGCTCCAAGGGGCTCCGGGAGCTCCGAGAGGCTTGAGAGTCTCTGAAGGCCTCCAGATGCTCTGAGGGTCCTGCAAGGTTCCAAGGATCTTGGGCTGCTCTTAGAGGCCATGCATGATCTGATGGGCTTGGGATGCTCCAAGGAATCCAGGGTCCTCCAAGGAACTTGGGGTGCTCAGAGGGCCACGGGATGCTCTAAGGGGTCCAGGATGCTCTGGGGAGTTTGGGGACCTCTAAAAGGCTTGGGGTGCCCCAGGGTGCTCTAAGGGGTCCAGGGCTTCCCAAGGGGCTCAGGATGCTCCAAGGCCCCCGGGACGATCCAAGGTCCTGGGATGCTCCAAGGGCCCTGGATGCTCTAAGGATACCAAGATGCTCCAAGGCCCTGGGATGCTCCAGGAGTCTGGGATGCTCCAAGACTCCCAGGATGCTCCCAAGGCCCGGGATGCTTCAAGGCCCCTGGGATGCTCCCAGGACCTCGGATGCTCTGAGGGCCCTGGATGCTCTGAGAGCCGCAGGATGTTCCAAGGGCCCAGGATGCTCCAAGAGCCCCAGGATGCTCTGAGGCCTCTGAGATGCTCCCAGGGCCTGGGATGCTCCAGGAGCCTGGGATGCTCCAAGAGCCCCAGGATGCTCCCAGGGCCCAGGATGCTCCAAGAGCCCCAGGTTGCTCCCAGGGCCCAGGATGCTCCAGGAGCCTGGGATGCTCCAAGACTCCCGGGATGTTCCCAGGGCCCGGGATGCTGCAGCCACCCGCAGGCGCTGGGGTGCCGAGCGCTCCGNGGGCGGGGGTAAGGGCACCGGGGGCAGCGGCGGTACCGGAGCGGGGGTAGCGGGCCCGGGGTGCCGGGGCTTTGCAGGGAGCTGGGACGTGCACCGGGGGGTGCTCCGGGCAAAGCCGCCCACCCGTGGGGGGGGCAGCAGCCGTGGGGCTGCTGCCCACGGGAGGCTCCAGGTTACGGGGGCCACTACCCGTGGGGCGACTAGCCATGGGGGTGCTAGCCACGGCTGTGTTACTACCCACAGGGGCGAGTAGCCATGGGTGTACTCCCCATGGGGGGGCTACCAGCCACAGAAACCACTAGCCACGGGGGTGCTGCTCACAGGGGGCTGAAAGCTATGGGGATTACTCCCTGTGGGGCTAGTAGCACAGGGACAGCTAGTCACGGGAGCCGCTAGCCCCCAGACTTTGCAGGCACGTGCGGCCCATGGGAGCAGCAGCACCCGCTTCGCCACCCCGAGCATCCCAGGGCTGTGCCCGCCAGGGTCTCCCGTGGGGTCTCCCATGGTCTTTCCATCTTCCCACACACGTGGGAGACGCTTTGTTGCTGTCAGGGGGTGCGGCTGCTCGTCCGCTGCTGGAGCGAGGGGGCTCCCGCACCTCGGCCACGGTGTGAACTTGACCGGGGCCAGGGCTGCCTGCTCGGGGGGCAGCTTCGTCCAGGCTCAGGGATGAAGGTCCGTCCTTCCCAGATGGCTCCTGAAAGGAAAGGGTTTTTTTTTCCAGCTGAAGAGCTGATGTAGCCCAGTGGATCGGCCAGCCACAGGCAGATGGGTAAAGATGGGCACCAGGATGGTGCGGGGATGTGGGGAAATGGCAGCACGGCTCTTCCCCGTTCACATGCCACCCGAGTTATGGATGGATTGGAGCAAGCCAGGGGCATGGCAGGGACCCCTGGTCTGCCCAGGGCAGCTCTGCAGGAAAGGCTGAAAGATGTTTCCCAAGGAATGACTCTGAAGGGCCTCAGCCAAGCCGCCCCCACGTCTGCCATGGGGATGTGGCACAGTGGCTGTGTGCAAGGCTCAGCGCTCATCCCCTCGGATGCCCAAGCTGCCGCTGGCAGCAACTGCAGTGGGGTTCGGGGTGGGCTCTGTGGGGCTCTCCGGGCAGATTTTCTGAGTTGGAAAGTGAGGAGCCTGCCCTCAGAGCAAGGTGGAGGGGTAAAACATCGAGGCAGCAGCTTTGCTCCAGCCCAAGTTGGGATTACGCCGCCCAAGTTGGGATTATGCCACCGAAGTTGCAGTGGGCATCGTGAAGCCCGTGGCTGTGAGGCAAGGGCTGCCGGGCAGGAGAGATGGCCGGAGCATCTTCCCCCCTGCACCACCTCTGGCAGGGCTCCCTGTGATGTCTGAAGGCAACAGGAGAATTTACGACTTGCATTTTGATTGACGACATGCATTTTAACCCCATGACTGGTGGCCAGAGCATGTGCCAGGGCGGGCGGGGGGCTCGCCGCACCGGCAGGAGCCGTGCTGCTGTCACAGCCTGTGCTGCCTCCCTCCGCGCCGCTCGGCGCTCACCGGCTGAGCGATCACATGAGCCCCTTGTTCGGAGCCTTTGTCTCTCATCTCCTACGCCAAGGAGCTGCGTTTCGGGAAGCCTCTGCAACCCCGGGCCATAGACCATGTGGAGATGCTCAGATAGGATTATTTGTCCCATTTATCCTCCCAGGTTGGGTTTGTAAAAGTCTTCTGTGCTTGGCGATACATATAAATCCCCTGATTCGTTTGAGGGAGCTGAGCTGTATTAATTATTAACTGAATCAGCACTGGCAGCTGCTCTGGGTGACCAGTAGCTGCAAGCCCTCCTGTTCACCCCGTCGCCATCAGCCCCCTGAAAGGATTTTTCCAGCGTCGCTGTTCACCACAGGGGCTGGAGCGAGGGAGTTTGCTGCCAGGAGGTTTTCAGGGAGACTGAAGCTGTGGCAGGAAACCCTTCAAAAAGTGACACTGAATTTGTGTTGCCTCTGGGATTTGGGTTTCCAGGGCAGGTTTTGCACCGGCACTGGGGGAATCACATCTCTGGTGACCCCATGGGGTCAATTCGGATGGGGACAGTGGCGGATCAGCAGCACTGGATCGGAGCATCGTGCTCAGGGTTGCAGAATGAAGGGTCCTGGAGAATGAAAAGTGTTGGGCACCATCCCGTGGGAGGTGACAAATGACAGCAAAATGATACAGGTGCCACTGGCTCCCCGAAAACCAAGGCCTGGGCCGAGCCTAGGGCGATGCTACAGTGCTGCCGTCATGTCCGCTGCTGAAAGTGCACCGGCGTCGAAGAGCTTTGCTCCGGCGGGACACTGGTGGAGCCATGAGCCGGGCACAGGCATGCTCAGGCGTGCTGGCTACAACGAGGTGCGCTGGTGTCTGTCTGCCCTCGCCGGACCTGTCTGGTAGTATCTGTTCAGGAGGTATTTTCCCAGCTTTTCCAGAGTAAAATCATCTTAAAATGTATCTCTGGGGTACCACCTGCAACTGGGACACGGAGAGTGGCGTCAGACAGCACATCCGAGAGGGAGAGGAGGGAGGTTTCAGCACAAGCTGTAATGTCCAAAGGTGCCGCTGGGTTTGAGCCTGGAGTACCGGGAGCACTCTGCCCCAGGAGCCAACAGCCCTGCTGCGATGCTGCTGAGGAAGAATTTCCTCGTTCCTTGAAAAATGGACTTCAAAAAAATTGCCTGTGCTCCTGCTGAGCTCTTGGTGCAGCGGGCGCAGGCACCCTGCTCCCTTATGGCCTCACCTGGAGGCCTCTGGAGACCATCAGTCCCCGGGGGACCGTCAGCAGGCCCTGGGGACAGGTGATGGCATCGAGAATTGATCCAGGTTTGGCATCTCCAGCAGGAAAGCAGGGACCTGGGGGTGGTTCACTACAATCTCAAGGACTCGTGCTACCAGGAAATGTTCTGGCAGCAGCGGAGCTCCGCGGCTTCAGGGACGGCCACCGAAATGTGGTGGTGCCACTGCACAAGGGGCTGAGCAGGAAGAGCAGCCCTGCATCAACCCTTTTAAAGCTTTCTCCCTCAAGAGAAGATTCCTCAGACTGTTTTTTCCCAGCAAAACTGCATTTCCCCCTCCTGAGAAAACAAAGCTCCATCAAAGCTGCCGTGAACTTTCTGCACGGTGTTTATGCCGCCCCAGCCATGCCGCTTTGTGCGGACCGAGCAAACCAACCCCTCCAGCCAGGGCTGAATTTCCCCTCCCGGGACAGGATCAGCCCCTGGCGCTGCCCCAAACCCCTGTCCCTGGGGCCGCCCGCCCCTCCAGCCGGTCCTGGCCTTGGCGCAGGTTGCATCCCGCGGTGCCAGCAGAAGCCGCCAAGCTGAGAAAACAACAACAAAAAAAAAGCAATGCAACCCCCAAACAAAGCCACAAGCCTGGGGGCAGCTGGAGAAATAATCCCACATGGATTCTCCCCCCCCCCCAACTCTGATTTATTGCCCGCTGGGTTGCAATCCCAGCGCCGCCAGTTGCTGCAGTAACAGCGGCTGAGCCCGCCTTCAGCAGGCTAAAGCCCCACTGTGCACGGCCGGCCGGGAACAGGGCTGGATCTGAAAAACTGGGAAAATGCCTCTTGAGCAGATGCTAATGGGCAGGTCTGGTGAGGCCAGGCGGGATAGATGTGGCCGATCCCCAGGGACGTTTGTGTTGGGAGTCATCGAGCTCTTGGGGAAACATTTACCCTCTAACCAGCTGCAGATGTGCATGTAGCAGCCACTCTGCAGCCCCAGTGCTGCTGCTGATAATAATAATAATAATAATAATAATAATAATAATAATAATAATAATGCTTTCTTTTTAACTTTGACATTAAGACACTTGAGAAATCTCCTGAAGTGAGGGACTTTTTGGATGCTTTTTACAAGGAGTTAGTGTTTGGCTTTTGCGTGTCAAAGCCTTACATCAAGGCTCCATGAGACTGAGTCAGTTTAATTTTGGGGAGCGTCTGATGGAGCTTGTGTGAAGGAACCATCCCCACACGCCCATCAGCTAGGCATCAAGCCCTGCTGCCGGTCATGCAATGGGACCTGCAGCTCCTCTTGGCCAGGAAACCCTTCGAAACTGTGGGGTAGGTGGGGGGGAGCATCCAGCGAGACCCCCGGCCTGGCCGGGAGCAAGAGAGGCTGGAGCAGCTCCTACGGTCCCTGCTTGGGCAGCGCCGGGGCTGCGGTGCCTTGGTGGGGAGAGGGGTCCTGTGGTTTCGGGGGAAGTTTTTGACTATAGATGCTGTGGGCTGGACCTTAGCACGAAGTGGGGCTCTGGCGATGAGCGGGGCAGGCTATGCCAGACGGCAGCTGGGGGGACACCTTTTGGAGGGGCTGTGGGCCACCACTGGGGCGGGAGGAGCAGGAAGGGATGGCAACGGCTCTGGCTTCAAAGCCCAGCCCAGGGCGAAGTGCTACGTTTGCAGCATGTCCCCTCTGCAGAGATGCTGCAAAACCCCTGTGAAGCCATGACCTCCTGCCAGCTTGGCCCAGGAGGTCCCCAGGCAGGAGGGTCGGTCCCACAGCCACGGGGTGCTGAGGAGGAGGAGGCAGTCAACATCACTCCATGCTAGGCTTTAACCTCTCGCCCTTGCGCTCGGTGTAGCATCAACGGGAGAAGACACTGTCGGCGGCGCGTGCCTTGCCCCATGCCCACCACTGGCCAGGCCATGAAGATGGAGAAGGATGAGGCGGTGCCCACCTTCTCCCTGGGGGGTAAATACGCCGGAGAGGTGGCAGGTGAGTCCCTTGTGCCATGGAGGGGTTCGTGAGAGGAGTCGGGGCAGGATGGGGGGAAGAAGCCTTCGCTCCTGTTGCTGTGAGGTCCCTTTGGCCGAATCCCACCCCAGAGGGGTGGCTGGGAGCACCCTGAGGGTGTGCATATGGCTGTACACGGTTGTGCACGTAGCGTCACCCAGCGTGTTCAAGACACCAGCAGGCTTTGCCTTCGTACCGACAGCTTTTTCTAGAGCAAAGACCCTCCTGTCTCTAACCTTCCCAGAGGGCTCCTGCCTTTCCAGCCCCTTCCAAGCCAGACCCCCCCGGACCCCCCCAGTTGCCTGCACCCCTGTTTATAAAGGGTAGGAAGGACGGCAAAGAGGGACATGGTTTAGGCAGGGCTGAGGCTTGTCGCTGCCCGCTCTGCCCGCGGCAGCTGGTGCCCACTGCCTAACGGCCTCTCCCCGGCAGGTTGCAGCGAAGCAGCTCTGCCCGGCGGCCCGATGCCGGTGGCGGGGAGCGGAGGGACCCCAGCCCAGGACCTGCGGCCGCTGAAGCGCAGACCTGTCCCAGGTGAGCCAAGCCCCAGCCCCGGGGAGGTGACAGCAATGGCTGGGGCAGGGACGAGGCCAACAGATCTGTCTCCTTCTAGGGAAACACTACCAGTGCTCAAGCTATGGCTGCAAACTGGCCTTCCCCAGCATGCAGGAACTGATGGACCACCTGAAGGTCCACTACAGACCCACGCAGTCCCTCGAGGGTAAGGCCGGGATGCCTTGCGTCGCTCCGTGGTGCCCTTTTTCGGCTGGGAGGTGGTGAAGCAGGGCTTGAAGCTGAGGCAGCACTGGTGGTGGTGCTTGTGCCTCCAAGAGATGCTGCACAGCACCAGACGAGTGGGGAGCGTGGGAGGTACTGGAGACCCACTGGTGGGGCTGCCCCCAGCCCCGGGGGCTGCAGCGCAGCCGGACTGTTGCTGAATCTTTGCCCTATTTCTTTGCTCAGGCAAAACCTTCCAGTGCTCTACGCTGGGCTGCACAGAGACCTTCCCCAGCATGCAGGACCTCATGGCCCACATGAAGGTGCACTACAAGCCAAACCGCTACTTCAAGTGAGTCCTGCTGGTCCCCGTCCGCATCTCATGCCGCCCTGCCATCTCCCTGCAGACACCTCCCATGGCGTGTCCTGTATCCAGGGGCACCCAGCAGTTCCCGAACACCCCCAAGTACACAGGCTCCCATCTTTGCAGACCCCCCATCTCAGCAGCAGACCCCAGGGCCGGGGCAGGGAGGGTTTGGGGGGTGATGCAGAGGGGAGCGCCGCCGCCGACATTGCCTCCCCGGCCCCACAGGTGTGAGAACTGCATGCTGCGCTTCCGGACGCACCGCTCCCTCTTCAAGCACCTGCACGTCTGCTCCGACAGCGCCAGCAGCCCCGCGCCGCCCCCCAAAACCGAAAAGCCCGTCCTGCCTGCTACCTCTGCCCTGGAGAAGGAGCCCCCGGCCAAGCCACATGAGGGGCTGCCCAAGCTCCCAAGCGTTATCCGGCCCCCGGAGAAAGAAGCCATCCTCCCCGGCGCG